>QEPC01008071.1:2795036-2867695 GCA_003113815.1 Sphenodon punctatus
TATGTAGATGTTCAAGATGGCTTTTGCAAGAAGTCTCCAAGCAGTCTCTCTTTCCCTCTGGGATTTCTGTCCTTATATAGCATTTTAACTTTCTTTGTCTGGGTTTTCCCGCCTTTAGGGAATGTGTCCCAGAGCACTTACGCAGCCCCAGGTAAACATGGAAGTTCATTAGCATCTCCATAGGCTCGTCTAGCAAGCCAGCTTTCAATACACGTTGTTAGCTGTTTGCACTTCCTACAGGCTGATGACGTAGGAGAGCCCCCAATTTGAGTTCTACAATTCTCAGAGTCAACATTACCAACATGTGGAACTTTTAACATTACATAGCGTACATTTATGGTAACATTACATCCATGTGAAACCCTTGGCCCCACACATTTACCAAACATGTAGTCCCGTGTTACACATGTGTGACCCCATGTTTCTACGTGACAATAGGGCGACTAGAACTGCTCACAATATTCAAGGTGTAGTTGCACCATAGATTTATACAGAGGCATCATGATATTTTCAGTTTTATCCTCTAACCCTTTCTGAATAATTCTTAACATCCCATTTGTTTTTTGGCTGCCGCCATCCACTGAGCTGAGGATTTCAATGTATTTATTTATTTAATTTTATTTATTTATTTAGACTTCTATCCTAAACTTCCCCTAAGGCACAGGGTGGTGTACATAAAATACTTAAAATAGAAATAAAGTAAAACTCCCTTTAAAAACTTTCTTCAAAGAAAAACTCACCCTCGTCACTAACCCCCAGCCCCCAACCCCATTGTCCACAATGGTGCCAAGACCCTTTTCCTGAGTGGTAACCCCTAATTTAGACCCAGCATAGGGTATTTTCAGACGTTATGAGATCACAGTCAACCACAGTGAACCACGGTCAATCCTGCGGCGGGGCCAAAGCATCCCGAACGTCTCTTTCGGGGGCGCCAGATGTTCACCACAGTCAGTACCCATATGGGTCAAAATCAACCACACTTCCGGACCTTCAGCCCAGGCCATCTCCGAAAGCGTGGTCAAAGCGATTCCCAGCAGGAAACAAAAAAACCGTAACATCTGGACAGCAATCGCTGGCCGGAATCAAACAAAATTATTCCCAGCCGGGGACAAAGCATGCAGTGTTGCTGCCAGGCAACGAGCAACAACACAGGCTGGGGAGGGAGATTTAAAGGGCACACAGCAGCAGTCGGGGCAAGTTGCCCCGGCGCCTTCCAGGTGCTTTGACCATGGCCCGTCCCGAGAACGGTGTCACGTCTGTTGCACCACCCCAGACCATGATCTGGCAGCTTGATTCCCCGCCATGGTCCCGCTCCCGTCATGTCTGTTCGGGGCTTTTATTGACCGCGGGGGGTGGTTGATCGGTTCACCACCACTGGGAATCCACTGTGGTGAATCAGAGCCATATGATGTCTGAAATCACCCATAGTGTACATAATTTGGATTATTTTCCTCTAAGTGCATCACTTTGCACTTTTCAACATTAAATTTAATCTGCCATTTGGATGCCCAGTCACCTAGTCTCGCAAGATATTCTTCATAGTCTGCTCAGGTTTTAACTACTTTGAATACCTTGTGTCATCTGCAAATTTGATCACCTAACTTTTTACTCCCTTTTCCAGTTCATTAATAAATATATGTATTTATATGTACACAATATAACATGTACATGTACACAATGCTGAGTTCTAAATTAGGAGTAACCACTCAGGAAAAGGACCTTGGAGTCATTGTGGACAATACATTGAAATCCTCAGCTCAATGTGTGATGGTGGTAAAAAAAGCAATCAGAATGTTAGGAATTATTTGGAAAGGGATAGAGAATAAAACTGAAAATATCATAATGCCCCTATATAAGTCAATGGTGCGACTGCACCTCGAGTACTGTATGCAATTCTGGTCACCCCATCTAAAAAAGTTATAATAGAACTTGAAAAGGTACAGAGAAGGGCAACCAAAATGATCAAGGGTTTGAAACAGCTTCCATATGAAGAGGGGCTTGATAGGTTAGGGCTCTTCAGCTTGGAGAAGAGAAGACTGAGAGGGGATATGATAGAGGTTTATAAAATCTTGAGTAGAGTGGAACAAGTAGATAGGGATCATTTATTTACCCTCTCAAGTAGTACTAAAACTAGGGGACACATCATGAAACTAACTGGTGGCAGATTTAAAATAAATAAAAGGAAGTATTTTTTTCACTCAAAGCACAGTTAAATTGTGGAATTTGTTGCCAGAGGAGGTTGTCAGGCCCAATAGTATATCTACGTTTAGAAAAGGACTGGATAAGTTCTTGGAGAATAGGTCCATTAATGGCTATTAGACAAGTAGATTATGAGATGGGAACTTCTGACTGTTGGGAGCAGGGAGTGATCAGCAGGGAATGGATTACCCATTGTGACTGCTGGTACTTCTCCCATGTGACTGAGATTGACCACTATCGGAGACAGGATGCTGGGCTTGATGGATCATTGGTCTGACTCAGTATGGCACTTATTATGTTCTTATATGAAACACCACCAGTTCCGGTACAGATCCCTGGGGCACTCCATTATTTAATTCTCTCCATTGCAAAAACTGACCATTTAAGTTCCACTCTTTGTTTCCTTTCCTTTAACCAGTTACTGATCCATGATAGGACACTGCCTCCTATTACATGACTAATTAATTTCCTCAAGAGTATCTTATGGGGGGACCTTATCAAATGCTTTCTGAAAATCCAGATACAAGTAGGTGTGGGGGGCATAACCTTGGGAGCTGGGAGTGGACAACAGGGAATGAATCTCCCCATTGTGACCTGTTGGATACCTCTCCCAGGCAACCAAGATTGGCCAGCCACTGTCAGAGACAAGATGCTGAGCTTGATGGACATTGATCTGTGACCCAGTATGGCACTTCTTATGTATTGTTCTTATGAATTTCAGCTGGGATTGTGACCCCATGAGTAGATGGCATGCCGTGACCTCCCATTTGTGGTCCCGGTCCACAGTTTGGAGAACTCTGCTTTGGCCTCTGCAGAAAGTGTTGCAAATCAGTGGCAGATATTCTTAAGAATCACAGCACAGACTACTCTTGGTTTGCCAGCTATTTATTTCTAACTGATTTGTTTTTCCTTTTAGCATCTGTACATTATCTGGAAAAGTGACCTGCGAACCTAACCCAGGTAACTTCCCCTTTATTTTCTGCAAATTGAAAAGTAAAGGAAGGTATATATAAGTTCTAATGGTCTCCATAGGAGATGCAGCCATTATGTAAAATAAGCAAGTAACAGGGTGAGCTGGAAGGCTTAAATGCTCTTTCTACATAAATGCCTACACCGGCCTGCATATATGCCTACACCTGCTCTGTCCTGTCAGTCCTAATGGGCTTCCTTACCTTACAGCCCCCAATATGGAGACTGATTGTGGGGAGGGGTTGGTAGATCAGGTGTCCAAGAAGCCATGCAGATATCAAGTTAGGCTGGGAACCATGAGGAAGAGACTGTCCAGGATGTGACTGTGGTGCTCTGTGTTGGAAGGAGAGCTGGGAGAAGGGTGGTCTTTGAGTCAAGAGCAGGACCTGACAGGCAGGTCTGGGGCAGTGATGAGGGAGTGGGAATGTTGTTGAAGAGAGCTTAGCTTGAAGTCACACTAACTGAAGAAACTGGGGTGTCTGGTGGCATGTTATATTGTTGGGGAAATGTTGGCACCGACTGCAGTAGCACAGCAAGGACAGAAGAAGCTGCTTATAGAGCATTTACAGTGAGGATTATGACAACAGAAAATTGTAATAGGGACAAAAAAGAAATTAGGCTAAATTAAGATGTCTGACACCACTGCTTCCCCTTCTCCTCAGTTTTGTTATACCAATGCCCTCCTCCTGTACCCAGTAATTTAAACCCTGCAAATTAGGGTTTATTTTATAATCAAATATTCACTATCAAGGAATGGGCCAGCCCACTAAACACAGTGGATCTTATTGGCTGAGAGCATGATCATCCATTCCTTCCCACACCACCACTAAGAGCAGCCCTGCTCTCCAGTGAATGGCTACTCCTCCACTCCCCAGGAGCACACTGCAAGGTTAGGGGGGAAGTTGTGCTGTGGGGGCAGAGGGAAGGAAAGGCCAACATAACATTTTTGTCCAAGATTCCTGTCTTTATTGAACTGGCCCAATTCACTGTTATGTTAGGTATTTTATTTATTCCAACTTCTATCTCAAAGCTCAGGGTGGCTTGCAAAGAACAGAAAACCAATTAAAAAGCAAAAGACCCCTAAACCCCAATAAAAACTCTCACCCACACCTCAAATACACCACCCGCCCTCACAACCCCAGCCAAAACCCCAAGCAAACCCTACCCCTGCCCGTCGAATGCTTTCTCAAATAAAAAGTTTTACACCACCTACGGAAGATGCTTAGACTTGGGCTCAGGTGAACCTCCTGGGGAAGGAGTTCCACAAAACCGGGGCAGCAACCGAGAACGCCCTCATGTGCATCCCTGTCCTACGGATAAGGGTAACAGATGGAACCTACAAGAGGGTGTTCCTGGCTGACTGTATGGGCCGCAGTGGGACGTGGTAGGACAGGCGGTCTTTCAGATATATGGGACCCAGACCGTTTAGGGCTTTAAAGGTCAAAACCAGCACCTTGAGTTGTGCCTGGAAAGCTATACATTATGTTAACTCAAATTCTCTTCTTGCTGGTCAATGTATACCCCACCTACAAAGAAGTTTAGTTAGAAAACTCTTGGAAAAGATAATCAGGTTTAGTGTCAGCTATAGCTCTTGCAGGTGCAATAGCCCCTCACCCAAATCCTGGTATTTATACTAGGGAATTTCCTTGAATTTGCTGTCACTGTTAGTCATTTCTTACAGAACAGTTTCACAATGAGACATTTTCTTTCAGACTGCCCTTGTATTATTGATGGAGTAGAATACGAAAAGGGACAGGTCATTGAAGTAATAAATAATGGATCATTCTGCTATGAGTACGTGTGTGGACCATACGGGAATCAGACCATTCAAAATTTCCATCCTTGCCAACCTTCAACAACACCTGTTTCAACCACAACTACCACCACCACTGTCACCACCACAAGTAAGGGTCATCATGAATGTGTATCTGTACGTACCTTCTTGTTAAGAGCTGGCTTGCTTTATTCTTCCATGGATGAGGAGACTGAAACTAACACTAATGTTGTAAATCTTTGGGACTGATGGGTGGTGGTAAGTTGAGGGTTTTATAATACAAAGATAACAAGATCATTTTGCACCAAACACTCAGGGCCTGATTCAAGGTGCATGTCTGCAACTGCGCACACCATGCACACAATAACTATGCAATGCGTGCGCATCATGGGCATGTGCAGGCACTTTATGCCCTGCATACACATGTACTATACATGTGCATCCGTGTGCGCATTGCATGCATAATGAATGTGAAGCTTGGCTCACCCCTTGGTTAATAAAAACAAGGATTCAAATACTGATAGGAGGTATCCTAGTTTCTCAGTTTTGGATCATGAAGTGACTGTTGACTTTTTAGAATATTCTTTGAGTTTCTTTGAATCTCTTTTGGAATTATGCAATGACAGCTCTTCTCATTTTCCATTGTAGCTCCCACAACCACCATCACTACAACTATTCCAACTAGCAAAAGTAAGTCTTAATAAGGAAGCTCTTTGCTGTGAATTGGGAAAGGAAACCAGAGCAAAAAGGAAGGACACTAATAGCTGGACAGTACAAAAATAAGTTTTGGCCTTTGAATGGGAAACAGGGAGGTGTTACAAGAGTTGGGGAAAATATTTTAGAGATAAGAAAGTGTTATATGGAAACTAGCCACTAAGCCAAACTCTCCAGTGTAAGTAACTGCAGCACTGAATCCATTGTCACATTCCTCTACTTTGAGTTAAAACCCTGGGCTGCAAGATACATTTTGATATCCTAAAAGAGAGGAACTTCCAGAGTGGCTTTTCTGGATTTGCTATCTGTCCTTGTATGAGCTCAGGATAGTGACTTTCCATTTTGCCTTGCAGCTCAATGCACCATGTGCAGATGGTCTGATTGGTATGATGTTAGTACTCCCAGTGAAGAGCCAGATGGTGGTGACGATGAGACCTTTGATACCATAAAGAAAGTCGATCAAGAATTCTGTCCAGAACCAAAAGACATTGAGTGCAGGGCTAAGCAAGCACCAGAAGCACCCCTGGATTCACTGGGTCAGAAAGTGGAGTGTAATGTTTCTTATGGACTTGTATGCAAAAATGCTGACCAAGATGCAAGCCTCTGGCACTTCTGCTTTGACTATAAGATACGAGTCTACTGTTGTGGTATGCCTTGTGAATCTACCACCACTACAAGTACCACACCAACCACCACTCCAACCACCACTTCCCCACCAACGCCTACTCCAACTATCACATCTCCCCCAACCCCCACACCAACCACTACGCTAACCACGACAACTACTCCTCCAACTACAACTGTGACTATAACTACACCAGGTAATAAACAGTTTTTTTCTCCCTGAGCTTAGTTTGTTAACATATACCACATGCTAGTATCAGAGTGAACTAGAACACGTAGTGAAACGTATGGAACTGCATATACTACAGATCACCTTAGAGAGATTAATAATTGGTAAATTGGCAAAATGGTAACCTGAAAACAGTATTTCCCAGAATTTCAATATGATAGTTTCCCTGCTTGATGACTGGTTCCCAATCCAGCATCCAATAAAGTGCTAAAAAACGTGGGTTTTACCTAAAGGTAGCAAAACTACTACCCATTTCAGCTCTTGTCTTGAGGCTACTGGTTACCTTTGTGTCAAGACGAATGTTATCACAGAATGACTTACATTAGGATTACTAGCAGCCTATGTTACCTGCAGTTATATTATTACAAACAACTTTGACAATTACATTGACTGTTTCTTTTCTGGTTTATTTTGTTTTTCCCCTGTTTCCTGCATTGTGTTCATCGTGAACAATGACAGCTACCACAAGTAAGTATGAAACATGAGTAGATTTATTAGCCTGGCTTTCTTAGGAGACAATTAACAAAATGTTTTCATCATGGGAGGACCAAAAGAACTTCAGATTAAGGTTGCAATCCAGAAACCACTTACTCCCTATGGGCTTCAATGGAACTACTCTGGAGTAAGTGGTTCTGGATCATGGCCTAAGGCTTTGAGTAGTGACATATTACTTTACCTCATGAACTCTCCTCCTGTTGACCAAACTCTCTAAAAAGTAACTACAGTAAAAAAAAACTTATCTGGACACGTTGGGGGAAATGCTTTTCATCTGGATAAGGGGAGTGGTAAGAGAGTGTTCTATTGTAACAGTAATACAGTGTGTTTGAGATTTGCAGTGGACAAAATACATGTCTGAAATAAGGAGGGATCTAGATTACAGAGGAAGGGGATTTCTACAGTTTAAGATTGCACTGGGAGTACCTGGAAACGGCATGTAGAGACAATACGTATAGGTGTAGCTTCTCGGATGATTGGGTAGTAAATGAGGGCACATTTTATTGAGCAAGTTGCTTTAAATATAAAATTCTATGTAGTACTGAGACAAGAGCAAGCATTCCCTTCCCGTTGGGGAATACCTAACTTTCGGGAGTGCTTGCGACCATTCGTCTCTTTTCCCCATTGCTCAGCGATGCCCCATTTCCACCATAACGAGATTGGTACTGGCAATTTACCGTCATTTCCATCACTTTTTGGGACTGTCTGGGACTTCTTTGGGACTGCCCTTTTGTATCAATTTTTGGCACTTTTGCAATGCTTAGCTGGTATATAAAGCATAAGCTGCTAAGTATAGTTGGTAGCAGCTCAGTTAATGTTGCGTTCAACTAGCAAAAAACAGTGAAAAAGCCGGTAGATTTCCTCATTGCACAAATGAAGGTGAATAACCTGTTTCTGATGGAAATAGCATCTGCTGTGATTGCTCATTGCAGGCCTAATTCTGTGGAGCTAACATCTGAAATTGGAATAGCCAAAAATCTTATCAATTTGTGACCAATGGGAACATGATTAAGCTTGCATTAAAAGCATTTGGCTTTGAGAAGCTGTTTAAAAAAAAACAAACAACAACAACAAACAAATCAGATGTAAATGCTAGGAATAAAGTGACAATGAAAGAATTTGTTTTAAAGCATGGGTTTTAAAACACCTGTAGACAGGATAAAAGTTAATAAGACTCTTGTACAAGTCTCTTTGGAAAGATCAGCAGTAGGGATGCGCGAACAGAACCGAGTTCGGAAATTCGGTTCAGTTCGAAAATCAATTTCGGTTCGGAAGTTCGGTTTGGTCAACCAAACTATTCGAGTTCGGTCCAAACTCTGAACTTCCAAACAGAGTTCGGAAATTCAAACCCCATTGAACTAAATGGAATATTATCTTATAGGGATGGACGAACAGAACTGAGTTCGGAAATTTGGTTCGGTTCGAAAATCGAGTTCGGTTTGGAAGTTCGGTTCGGTCGACTGAACTGGTCAAGTTTGGTCCGAACTCTGAACTTCCGAACCGCGTTCGCCCATCCCTAATCAGCAGTGAAGTAACTGTTGGTATACATTGGTGTTGGTGTACATTCCACTAGTTTAAAATACCTAAGCTCTCACTGAATGCAAGTCATTTATGTAGAGTGCACCTTTGCCATTTGACCAGTGAACATCCAACATAGTGCCTTCAAGACTACTCACTTCACCATCATGCCATCTTCTGATTGCTGTGTTTCATTATTGTCTTGCAGCACCATGTCCCCCTGATTCTCCTCTAGTATGTACGTGGTCTCAGTGGATTGATGTGAGTTACCCATATGCTGGCCCAGAAAATGGCGACTATGAAACTTATGAAAATATCAGAGCAAAGAACATTGATATCTGCGAATTACCAGTCAATATCTCCTGTAGGGCAAAAAAATTTCCTGATTACTCCATCGAATATTTAGGACAAAAAGTGACATGTGATGTCTCAACTGGACTTATCTGTAATAATAAAGACCAGTCTCCAGGACAAGTGATACCAATACCTACTTGTCTCAATTATGAGATCAGTGTTTACTGTTGTTCATGTTCAACACCAACAACAACAATGAGCACATCTACTTCTACTCCAACCACCACACCATCAACCACTATCACCACACCCACCACCACACCCACCACCACTACCACAACAACCTCATCCACCCCCACTCCAACTGCCACACCCACCACCACTACTACAACCCCATCCACTACTACTCCAACCATTACACCAACTACCACAACAACCCCATCCACCACCACTCCAACTGTCACACCAACCACCACTACTACCACAATAACCCCATCTACCACCACTCCAACCATTACACCAACTACCACTACCACACCAACCACCACTCCAACTGTCACACCAACTCCATCCACTACCACTCCAACCACTACACCAACTACCACTACCACCACACCAACCACCACTCCAACTGTCACACCCACCACCACTTCAACTGTCACACCAACTACCACAACAACCCGGACCTCAACCACAGGTAAGAATTTAACAGTAACTCCTTAAGCCAAACCATAACCAATGCAGTTCTTAGGAACCCATACTTGGTCAAGCAAAGTCCATCATGTCCAGCATCCTGACTCTCAAAATGACCTGTATCAGATGCTTCAGAGGAAGTCTACAAGAAACAGGGCATTTATAGAGTGATCCACCCTGAGTTGTCCACTCCCAGCATTGAGAGTTTTGGAGATACTCTGAACATGAAGTTAAGTTTCATCACTTGATCAAGTTGGTTAATAACTGATGCACTTTTCTTCTATGTATTTATCCAATTGTTGTTGTTTTTTAAAACTCATTTCTGCTACTGGCTTTCACAGCATCCCATAGCAATGAATTCTACAGGTTAGCAGTACATTACAGTGTTGAAATAATCTTTGATTAACAAGAGTTAGCCAACAGTAAACATTAAGGAATTGTAAAGGAAAGATGGAAGCTGTTGACAGAAGTATCACAGGTACAGAGAGATTAATTTCACTGATTCAGTTCACTTCATGCATTTCTAGCCAAAAGTAATATGAATACAAATAATTTATTACGGCGTTGACTTTCGTCGTAGCCAAAAAACAGACAAGAAAATATACATACATAAAAATAGAGAAATACAAAAGTTATAATAAAATCCTGATCCATTTACAAAGAAGATTGAAAAGGAATATCAAGCCAAAAACGCAATCAAGTATACAAATACAATACTCAATATCAGTCCAGTAGCCCATAAACTAGAAGTCTAAAGTCATGGGCTAATGATATCTCTAACAATGAAACAGTCCATATGGCTGTTCAGGCCGAGCAGCTAACTCATACATAATATCGCCTGAGATCGCAAAATCTTCTGTCTCCTTTCATTGGCCAGTTTAATAAAAATTGCCACAGCAAGTAGTGAATCCAATGAGGATAGGGTCAACAAATATTTAAAAATATCTTCTGCAAAAGTAATATGAAATGTAGCATGAACTGGGGAAAAGATAAGGGGCGCTAAAGATTTCTTGCATCTTTGGGACAACTTATATAATATTAGATTAATGACAATCTTTATCTAGGCATTTCCATAAAATGGCTAGGAACTTTATATAGTGCTGATCCGCTTTTTGGCAATATGTGAAATACAGTCTCACCCTATCAAACAATCCTCGCTTCTAGTGACCTTGTGTTTATAACAGTCCTAACCAACTTCAAGAGCCTTTGTATCAATTTCATATTACCAAATGCTATTTTAGTCAATATTTTACCTTTGTGCAGACAAATCCCTATCATGTGAAGATTTAAGATAGGACTGGGGGGGTGGGGGGGTGGGGTCTGTACTGATTATAGTTCCATGTGTTTCACAAATAAGTTGGATACTTACAGCTGTTTCCCTTTCTTTTTTTCCTCCCTTCCTGAATTGTTTTCAACAGTAACAACCACAGGTATCCCTTCAAGTAAGTATTGACTCCCCAGAAGCATGACTATTTGAATGGGTTTAACAAGGTAGCAGGACTGACTGAGTTTCAGTAGAGGAGAATCCTATTTGAAGGAGGAATTTTGTTTTAATCCGAATTGAAATTTTCTGTTGGAAAACGTTGATTTTGCATCTTTGAACCAGTTTTTCAGTGGGAAGCATAAACATGCAGTGGGGGGTTTTTTGGTTCAAAAAACAACCCAAAACCCCCCATCTTGATATCTTGAAACATCCAATCCATATTCACATTTCATTCAGGTAAACACTCAAAGCGAGATTTTGAAATGAACATTTTTGCTTTTAAGTGTCAAAATATCTTTAGTCAGAAATGTTCCATTTTTTCATGCTGTCGTTTCTTGAATTGAAAATTTTTATTCGGTGAAAGTTTTAGATGCTTTGGCATTTTTTTCTTCATTTGAGGGTACAAACAAAGGTTGAAATGTGGCTATTCATGATAGGATGGAAATTCCATTCTCCAAATGACATTCGCTTTGAGTATGTGCTTGGCGAATAATAATCAAACAGAAACTCTAGTGCACTTTCTCATGCTGATTCTGCCCTCCTTGCTTCAACCCAGCTGCTGACTCTTTATTTCTCAGCAGTTCTCCCTTTCAAGATGAAACATTTGTATGTTCTTTTGTTCTGAGTCTTCCTCATGACTTTACTGCATGTAGCTTACAACAAGGATACATACAAGCAAGCAAATTATTAACACGCGAATGTTTTTCTATTGTCAATGCAAGTAATGGTTTAGTCGCACAGAAAGCTCTGTGCTCAATGCACAATCCTATCTCTATTAAAGTCAATGGGAGTTTAACCATTAACTTCAATGGAGTTGTGACTGCATCCTGTTTTTATTTAAGAGAACACTGAAATCTTCAGCTCAGTGTGCAGTGGTGGTCAAAAAAGCCAACAGAATGTTAGGAGTCATTTGGAAAGGTATAGAGAATAAAACTGAAAATATCATAATGCCTCTATATAGATCTATGGTATGACTGCACCTGGAGTATTGTGTGCAGTTCTGGTCGGGTTGTCCCATCTGAAAAAAGACATAGGGTGAAAACAGACATGACACTAATTCCACTTTAACAACAGTTTAACATTTCTTATACATGTTCTAGGGCTGCATAGTGTTAACCAATACAGCCCTGCAGCATGCATAAGAAATGTTAAAGCAGTGTTAAAGTGGAGATAGCGTCATGTCTGTTTTCACCCATAGTAGAACTAGGAAAGGTACAGAGAACAAAAATGATCAAGGGTATGAAACAGTTTCCATATGAGGAGGGGATTGACAGGTTAGAGCTCTTCAGCTTGGAGAAGAGACTACCGAGAGGGGATATGATAGAGGTTTATAAAATCATGAGTGCTGTGGAACACGTAAATAGGGAGTGGTTATTTATGCTCCCTAAGAGTAGTAGGACAAGGGGATACTCCATGAAATTACTTGTGGAACTTACTGCCAGAGAAAGTGGTCACAACTGGTAGTGTAGCTAGTTTGAAAAAGAGATTGGATAAGTTCTTGGAGGATAGGTCCATTAATGGTTATTAGCTAAGTAGGTTTTGGGAACATAATATCTTACTGCTGGGGGCTGGAACAACAGGGAATGGATTGCCCATTGTTGCCTATTGGGTACTTCTCCCAAGAGAAAGAAATTGACCACTGTCGGAGACAGGATGCTGGGCTTGATGAGCCATTGGTCTGACCCAGTATGGCACTACTTATATTTTGGTGGTATGTTATGTCCACCAAAATAGCAGCAGTACTGACTATAGGTATAACATGAGTTTTTAATATGTAACACCGATGTAAGTATTCATGAAAGGGAAAAAAATCTCTATAAATTAAGCTTGAAAATAAACTAGGTTAATACTGCTCTACTCAAGTTACTTAACTCAAGTTCTGATGCTAAATTTAATTTTGTGTGGGCATGCTGCTAAGTCTCTGTAGTTACAGAATTGAGGCTCTAAACTGGAATACTTGGATAATGGAAATAAAATCACCTTGATTTTATGAAATTTCATTTCACTTCTTCTGGATTGAATTTTTGTGGGGCAAAGGATAACACTTGTGTTCAGAAATTACATCATCCAACATCTTTGTGGTTTGTAAACCATGAGCTTCATTTTGTCTTGCAGCAACATGCAATCCAATTTGTCGGTGGTCTAAATGGATCAATGTAAATAACCCAAAAGATGGTGATGGCGATTATGAAACCTATGACATAATCAGAGAGAAAGACAAGGAAGCAGAGCTCTGTGAAAAGCCGCTAAATATTTCATGCAGAGCAGAGTTGTTCCCACAGATACCCATTAAAGAATTGGGACAGAAGCTGGTGTGCGATGTTAACACTGGACTTATTTGTAAGAATGCAGACCAAGTCTCTGGGGTCCCACTTGAACCAAAACGTTGTCTCAATTATGAAATTAGTATTTACTGCTGCTTTGAACCGGAAGACTGTAGATCCACAACAGTAGAAACAACAACTGAGAGCACTACTACAACTGTAGGAACTCCTACAACACCCTGTACCACTGACGTAACAGACGAATCAAACACCCCTGGTAAGTATCCATTTATGTATGAAGAACTCAGATCTCTCTCCGTAGATATCAATAAGCTCTAGCCTAAACTTAAAATTTGGTTTAAACTGCCTATGACCACAACCCGGAAACCATTTCTTTGAAAGTAGGTGGTTTCAGGATTATGGCTTCTGTATAATTTTCAAGGGGGCTATTTATGTGGTGTTTGGGACTGGGGGACGATATTTCAGGTTCTTGACAGTATTGGTATTATGCCAGTCTGTTCCAGCTGTCAGGCGTTACTTGGTCCTTAATGAAATCCTTAAAAATCCCAAACTCCCTCCCCTCCCCTCTTTTAAACAATGGGTTTGCTATATCTCGAATGCTAAATAGACAGACAGTCTAAAGGGAATGTGGGTACCCTGTTGGTCCCAAATGTAATTCAGGCTGTGACGTTTCCTCTGAAAAGATCCTAGTGCAATGCATGCTTCGGTCAAGCACTTCCAGTTTTCTCTGAGACTCTTCTGTATCCATTGAGCAACAACCCTCCAAGGGCCTTGAGTTTGCAAGCTGGTCCCAAACCAAAAGCCTACTCAAAAACAAAGCAAAACAAAATAAAATCCTTGGGTGTAGCCAGACAAGCAAGGTGGGCCTGAGCCCTACACCACCCTGTGGTGGACAATTGGCCCCGCAACACCGCATGGCTAGCAGAGGGAGTTGGGGTCATGAGCAGCTATTGGGGAGGGGGGGCAGAGGAGGCCACATGCTCCTCCCCCCACACCTGACAGCTGGTGGGGAAGGGGAGCCTGGGAAGAGCGCAGGCTCCCCCCACCCTCTCATCCACCTGACTGACAGATGATGGAGGAGGAGAACAAAGGAGCCCCACGCACCCCTCTCCCCACCCTGACAAACAGCTGACTGGGGAGGGAGGCCTAGAGGAGTGCCTGTGCCCACTCCTCTAGGCCCCCTCCCCCAATCAGCTGTTTGTCAGAGTGGGGAGAGGGGCCAAGTGCAGGGCTCCTCTGGGCTCCCCCCAGCAGACCAGGTACTCTGGACTCCTGCTCCAGCTGTGATGTGGCTGCGAGAGCCTGTTGTTAGTGCCTGTCGCTCACAGGGCTGCCCTGAGTGTGGCCAGGCAAGCACGCCCTGGAAAGCCTTGCCCCCGTATGGGGTAAGGCTGCACCTCGACGTGTCCTTGGGATTTCTTTGAGGACATGAAGAAAACGATGTGAGGAAGTCTTTAAACTAGGTCTGAAGGGAGCTGGGGACAATGGTGTACAGAGTCACAGACACGTTGGTATTATGAATGGTGATTTAAATTATCATTTGGACAGCTGTCGGTCAAGATAAGTGCGCCTGGCCACATGGGATGAGGCTGCTCCATGACACGTTCTCAAGATTTCTCCAAGGATGCATCACGGAGCAAGATGTTTGCCCCACCCCAGGGTGAGGCAAACATCTGACAGCCCCTGGACACACAAGCCACTGCATCCAATGGCTCGATTGCCCAGGGAGGGGCAGGCGTCTCATGTGGCTGCACCCTTTGACTGACCTGGGTTCATAAAACACGGTGTGAGATTATAATTAACTTGAAATGACCTAAAGGTTTTGTGTTTATGAACAGCCCAAGTTTGACTAGTTTGAAGCCAGTCCTGAAGTGACCTGACCCCTTTTTTATGGGGTAAGGCCAAACTTAGCCCAGCCTGTTAATGACTTTAGTAATAAATCTGTCTGAACTTGGCTCAAGGGCGCTAGGTCAGGTTTTGTGCCCTTCTGGTTTGTCCAGCCCATGCAGGACTCTACGGTGAACCCCATTTCTACCTCTCTTTATGACAGTGATTTACTTCTTTTGAAGCACTCATCATATCTTTTGATACTTGCTAATAAGGTAAATCAAGAGCCAATGTGATAATTTTGGCATTACCAGATATACCTGAATTTGAGATTTTTAAAAATTGTTTGTTTTTACATTTTACCTCTTTGCATACAAAGCTTTCTCATCATTAGGGGTGTGCATGTTGTTTTTATTACAAAAATAACAATAACAAAATTGTCATCTTTGTTATCATTATTGCAATAACAAAAAAGAAAAATAATAATAATGAAAATAGAAACAAAAACAACTTTTTGTTTTTGAAATAAAGGGAAAAACTGAAACACTTATTACCAACTATATATTTTTTTATTCTTTTTCAATTCTGATGAAACTTGGGGAGATTGTACCCCCAATGGAAGTCACTACGTGTACCATGTGTCGAAACGATTACATAAAGGGGACTGATTTTAGAAGCAAATTAATATTGTGATTTTAAGAAAAGCTCCATACATATTCATGGCTACAACTTCTTTATCTTCTGTCCAATTTGCATGGAACCTGTGAATATTATGTTGCTCCACAAGCTTAACACACCTGCCAATGTTCAGAAAGATTGGATTAAGGGTCCTGATGTTATAAGACATTAACTTGAAAATACATTTCCAGCTGTAACATTTTTATGTTCGATCCTATTTACAAGTCATTTGCCAGGAATGTATCACATACCTTCCCTGTCATCTCTGACAAACTACAATTTAAGTTGTCCCCTTGAAGACCATTATTCAGATAAATAGCAGCACATGCAGTGTCAGTCAGAGGCGGCACCTGGCATGGCAGGGGGAGGGACTTTGGGGATAGCATCCCAGAAATCAGGAGACATAGTTTACACATCCAGGCTGGCCAATTATCATCACAATCACATCCTGCAGCGCTGTGACAGAGGACATAAGAGACTCTCTATTGGCTCTTTCCTAAACAGATGCTTCTGACTTCCCAGTAACAAGTGGGGGAGAGATGTTGGGATTGTCACACAGCACAGAATGAGGATATTTGGTTGCATTTCTGCTGACCAATTGGCATCACAAACCAAGCTTATACCACAGTGACACGTAAGAGAATTCCTGGCATAGACTCCTTCTCTGCATATGCTGTGCAGGCATATGAAATTGGGACCCTTTATCACATCTTTCTGATATTTGGCAGAGATGATTATAAAAGTGTGCTATACAGCCCTGCCAAATTTTATGTACACTAGTTGGACTAAAAAGATGTTACAGGTAGACATACATTTATAAGTTAATTACTTATACCACCAGGGCCCTTTATCCAATCCTTCTGAAAGTTTGCAGAGATAGCGCGAGGTGATGGAGGCCCCATCTGGTCCATCTTTGTGGGGGGAGTTTCAGGAAGTGACGCCGGCTGATGCAGTGGATGTCTTGGGGTCTGTGAGGGCCACCTGTTGCGAACTTAATCCATGCTCGTCCTGGTTGGTGAAAGCCTCCAGGGAGACGTTGGGGACGGTGCTGGCGAGGGTAGAAAACACGTCTTTGCAGCAGGGGAGGTTGTTGCCCAGTCTCAAGGAGGCTGTGGTGCACCCCCTGCTGAAGAAACCACCTTTAGACATCGATGCGCTCGCCAGTTACCGACCTGTCTCTAACCTTCCCTTTTTAGGGAAGGTTATTGAGTGGGCGGTGGCAATTCAGCTCCAGGCGCATCTAGATGGCATCGGTTTCCTGGACCCTTTTCAATCTGGGTTCTGCCCCGGCTATGGCACCGAGACGGTGTTGGTGGCCTTGGTCAACAATCTCCGCCGGGAGATGGATGCAGGAAGTTCAACATTTCTCATCCTGCTAGATCTCTCAGCCGCTTTTGATACCATGGACCATGGGCTGCTGTTGAGACGGCTGCGTGACCTGGGGGGTCTGGATGGGACTGTTCTTGAATGGTTCCGTTCATTCCTCTCGGGGAGAAGCCAGCGGGTGGTGCTGGGGGATGAGACATCTTGCCCCCGTGCTTTATTATGCGGCGTTCCGCAGGGTTCCATTCTGTCTCCATTATTAATTAATGTATATATGCAGCCCCTGGGGGAGGTCGTGAGAGAGTTCGGGGTGCGATGTCACCAATATGCTGATGATACTCAGCTGTACCTCTCTTTTTCAATGGACCCAGACCCTGCTATCTCTGTGCTATCCCAGTGCTTGGAGGCCATAGCTGAATGGATGTGGCAGAGCAGACTGAAGCTCAACCCCGATAAGACAGCGGTGATGTTGGTGGGGAGAGCGAGGGAGGTAGTGGGCCCCCTGATTGGGCGGGTGCGCCCTCCTATAGCTCAGCAGGTCCGGAGTCTGGGGGTGGTGCTGGACGCGGATCTCCATCTGGAGCGGCAGGTGGAGGCAATCGCAAAGGCTGCTTTTCGCCAGCTGCATCTGGTATGGAGGCTGCGTCCGTTCGTCTCTGGCCCAGACTTGACCTCCCTCATCCATGCCTTCGTCACCTCGAGGCTGTACTACTGCAACGCACTCTACGTGGGGCTTCCCTTGTACCTGGTTCGAAGGCTGCAGCTAGTGCAGAATGCGGCGGCCTGTCTCCTTTCGGGGATGGGTCGTCGGGAGCACATAACACCTGTGCTCCGGACTCTGCACGGGTTGCCGATAGCGTGCCGAGCCAGGTTAAAGGTGTTGGTATTGATTTAAAAGGCCCTTCACGGTCTCGGCCCCTCATACCTCAGGGACTGCCTCGCCCTCCGTGCCCCAGAGCGGCTCCTTCGCTCTGCCGGGGGTGCCTTCTTGGAGGTCCCCCCATGTTAAGTGGGGGGTCACAGTGGAGAGGGCATTCTCGGTGGCCAGACCGCGCCTTTGGAACTCCCTCCCGGAGGAGGATCGCCTGGCCCCAAGCCTTTTGACATTCCGGCGAAGATGTCAAACCTGGCTGTTCGCCCAGGCCTTTGGGGAGGGGTAGGTGGGTTAGTGGGTTTTATCTCCCAAACCCTATTTATTTGTTTAAAAGTTTTCCTGTGCCCTGTTTTAATATTTGATATTGTATTTTTGATGTGTTTTTAAATTGTTTTATCTATTTTTATATGTGTTTTATTGTTGGAAGCTGCCCCGAGCTGTTTTCAGGAGGGGCGGTGTATAAATTGAGTAAATAAAATAAATATATAGGAAGGGGTATAAACTTGCCAAGTGTCATCCACATTAAATGTGAGGCAAAGACATTACAGCTAAGAATGTATATGAAGATTTTTGAAAAATAATATAATTCAACTGCTTATAAAATTGGATTCCTTTATCCAATCTTTTTGGAATTTACACTTAATGCCTTCCATTGGAGGTATAAGCACTCCATGTTTCAGCCAAATATAATGAAAAACAAAAATGTTACAGCCGTAAATGTGTTTTCCATTGAAACCAATGGAAAATGAAAATTTGATATTTATGAAAATGAAAATGACAGATTTAAACAAAGAAAATGAAAATTACATGGGCCCCTGGTGCACACCTCTACTGATAATCTGTTATGGCAAAAATCCAAAATTTAGTTTTATCACCATGTTTTTCTAAATTGTGACTTTCATTGCTCTTTTACAGTTACTGGGACCTCAACTACAACAACTACCCCACAACCAACCACAACATCCACCACAGGAACTCCTTCTACTACAATCACCACAGAGACTCCCACTACCACATCAGTAACTACTACAACACATCCACCTACCACAACCACTACCGAGACTCCCACGACCACCCCAGGGACTCCCACTACAACCACCACAGAGACTCCCACCACTACAACAACCACAGAGACTCCCACTACCACATCAGTAACTACTACAACACAACCACCTACCACAACCACTACTGAGACTCCCACGACCACCCCAGGGACTCCCTCCACTACAACCACCACAGAGACTCCCACCACTACAACCACCACAGAGACTCCCACTACCACATCAGTAACTACTACAACACAACCACCTACCACAACCACNAGAATGCGGCGGCCTGTCTCCTTTCGGGGATGGGTCGTCGGGAGCACATAACACCTGTGCTCCGGACTCTGCACGGGTTGCCGATAGCGTGCCGAGCCAGGTTAAAGGTGTTGGTATTGATTTAAAAGGCCCTTCACGGTCTCGGCCCCTCATACCTCAGGGACTGCCTCGCCCTCCGTGCCCCAGAGCGGCTCCTTCGCTCTGCCGGGGGTGCCTTCTTGGAGGTCCCCCCATGTTAAGTGGGGGGTCACAGTGGAGAGGGCATTCTCGGTGGCCAGACCGCGCCTTTGGAACTCCCTCCCGGAGGAGGATCGCCTGGCCCCAAGCCTTTTGACATTCCGGCGAAGATGTCAAACCTGGCTGTTCGCCCAGGCCTTTGGGGAGGGGTAGGTGGGTTAGTGGGTTTTATCTCCCAAACCCTATTTATTTGTTTAAAAGTTTTCCTGTGCCCTGTTTTAATATTTGATATTGTATTTTTGATGTGTTTTTAAATTGTTTTATCTATTTTTATATGTGTTTTATTGTTGGAAGCTGCCCCGAGCTGTTTTCAGGAGGGGCGGTGTATAAATTGAGTAAATAAAATAAATATATAGGAAGGGGTATAAACTTGCCAAGTGTCATCCACATTAAATGTGAGGCAAAGACATTACAGCTAAGAATGTATATGAAGATTTTTGAAAAATAATATAATTCAACTGCTTATAAAATTGGATTCCTTTATCCAATCTTTTTGGAATTTACACTTAATGCCTTCCATTGGAGGTATAAGCACTCCATGTTTCAGCCAAATATAATGAAAAACAAAAATGTTACAGCCGTAAATGTGTTTTCCATTGAAACCAATGGAAAATGAAAATTTGATATTTATGAAAATGAAAATGACAGATTTAAACAAAGAAAATGAAAATTACATGGGCCCCTGGTGCACACCTCTACTGATAATCTGTTATGGCAAAAATCCAAAATTTAGTTTTATCACCATGTTTTTCTAAATTGTGACTTTCATTGCTCTTTTACAGTTACTGGGACCTCAACTACAACAACTACCCCACAACCAACCACAACATCCACCACAGGAACTCCTTCTACTACAATCACCACAGAGACTCCCACTACCACATCAGTAACTACTACAACACATCCACCTACCACAACCACTACCGAGACTCCCACGACCACCCCAGGGACTCCCACTACAACCACCACAGAGACTCCCACCACTACAACAACCACAGAGACTCCCACTACCACATCAGTAACTACTACAACACAACCACCTACCACAACAACCACAGAGACTCCCCCTACTACAACTACCACAGGAACACCCTCTACTACAACCACTACAGAGACTCCCACTACCACATCAGTAACTACTACAACACAACCACCTACCACAACCACCACAGAGACTCCCTTTACCACCACCACCACCACCACCACACCAGTTACTACTACACATACAGTGACCACCACAGAGACTCCCACTACCACTTGCTTATGTGAAGTAGAAGGCAAGCACTTTCATCCAGGTAAACATCTTTGTTGTGATACAGTTTATTTTAGTTATAATTTTCTTCTTAAATGCAAGGTGATACTGGATACTTTTGTTCCCAACAAAATTTCAATATATTTTAAAAGATTCAGCATCATTAAGAGAGTGTTGCATAAGATGACCTGTTACAAATAATTAAATTTCAAGGCACAGCTTTTGACTATTATTTCTCTCCTGTTTTCATAACTTTATATTGTTATAACTCTCTTAAAGGGCCAGCTGCCTCAAAAGTACTCTGGCCTGCTACATTCCCATTTTGTGGGTTCCTAATGCAGTGAGCCAAAAATACCTTGCTCTTATTAAATCTCAAGCATATGGGTATAGAACCAAAATAGCTGAATGGAACTCAGGGAAGTATTATCAACACTAGTGTAACTTAGGATGAAAACAAACAAAACAATAGCTACCCACTAGTATAGGTGGCTTTTGGTCTGTTTAACAGGTGGACACTGATCAGGAACTCACGTTCCCAGTTGATGTGCACCTCACAGAGGTCCATCCATGTTTCTTGCATTTCATCCCCCTTGAGATCAAGGAGGATGCCATGCAGGCTACAGCAGGAACACGTGTTATCCCCTGGGGAAACATGCATTCCTAACGTCTAATAGAGGGGGTCACAGTCAGGTAAGAAGCCTTCCCTGGCCATGACCCCCGCCCCTTTGACTCCTCACTGCTCTCCTTTCCCAGTGGGAAAGGAGAAGACTGGGGATCAGCACCAGTGCACACCTCCTGCACTCCTCTCTCTCCTTCCTGCCACCCAACTGAATTCAGGGGATTCCCTGATTCCCTCTGCTAGAGGTGTGTGTGTATGAGAAAGGGAGAAGCTGGGCAGAAAAACCTCCTGGCCCCTTCCTCACTCATTCCTTTGGAAAGGAGCTAGGAGGGAATGGAACCAGATGGGGATAGCCCTGTGTGGGAGCTGTGGATGTCAAGAACAATCACCCCCGCATCTGTTTAATAGATGCTCGGTATTCAGGCAGATGTGGGGCGGGGGGGCATCCGTGTATACGGCCGGCGGTGGGTGGGTGAATGGGTGTCCACTCAGTGTTCGCCCATGTGAACACCGAGCGGGATAGGTGAGTGGGTGTGCGTGCTTTCCGTGCAACACCCACCTCCACCCATCTCCTGCACGCACCTCCACCTACCGTGGCAAAACACCTATCCTCCCACCCACCTCTGTCCGTGTAAAAAGGACCTAAGTTGACCATGACAGACTCTGCTACCACACGGGGCTATTGTCTCATTAGTTATCACCCTTAGAAGATAATGCGTCTCTGAGAATTCATCTTCTAGCTTTGCTTTGAACATTTGTGACTCTACCATCTGCTACTCTCTCAGTTTGAGGTTTTTTTTTTAAATTCCCAGCTCCTAAAATCAGGGGAACCTCAGGCTGCGTTCTCTCCCTGCCCCCCACCCCCTGTTGTGGAGACAAGCTTGAAAACAATGGTGGTTGGACAAAATGACCCTTGAAGGCCATAAAAATCCTAGAATTCTATGGTCATAGTGTATCCTAAAAATGTAGACACTGAACAAAAAAGACCCTGATATTTATTATCTTAGAAAATCTTGGGGGGTGGGGTGGGGAGAGAAATCACATGTTTTTAAGCCAACCTGATGAATTTTCGATATTCTAGACCTATGCCTTTGAACGTATGGAGTTAGAAGAGGGGCATATTATCTTTGCTAGCAGACTGCAAAGCACTCAGAGGCAAGAGAGAGCAATCACAAGACAGGAGATATTGAGGATTCCAGACTGCAAAGTACTCAGAGTGGAGGGGGAGCAGTCACAAGACAGGAGATAGAGGGTTCCAGAATGTGCATCCCCAAACTCATGCGCTAAAGATGCTGATTAATGTCTAAATGCCACTCATGCAAGATTGTGTTTGCTCCAGTTGCCATTGTGAAAGCATTCACATGCTCCAATGAATTGAATCCAACTGAATGCTCCAGTTGCTCTGATTGCAATTTTGAAAGCATTCAACATGCTCCAGTTAATTGTATCCAGTTGAATCCAATTGAACTGAAACCAACTGAATGCTCCAATTGCTGCGATTGTCATTCTGAAAGCATTCACATGATCCAACTGAATTGAATCCAATGGTATGTTTCAATTGCTCCGATTGCCATTGCCAAAATGCAGCTTTACAGGTAGCACATGACTTTTTTTAATGCGTGATTTGGAGACATGTGAACAGCACTTGCCCATATGCTGAGGAGTCCTTGTGATTGTGGGAGATTGCTGTAACCTGCGAATTTCATGCACATCTAAAAACACCCCCAGAGAGGCAAAGTAAAACTGCTATTTAAGTGAATGGAAGACCTGCAAAGTGATTCTCATTGAAAACAATGGCAAGCAAATGTAGTAACTAAAACAAATTTAGTTTTAAACAAAAAACTAAAACAGATTTATTTATTTTTTTAAAATGAAATTGGTTCCTGCTGCACACCCCTAGTTTTCAGGAGATCCTGAATGGTTCACCTGTAGAACAATGTAAAACTGGTAAAAAAAAAGAGCTCTATTAACCTTGTATATCTGGCTCTATCAAAAAATGTACATAGACTTCCAATGTGAAATTATTATTGAAGAGAGTTATTTCTGAATAGAGAATGAACAAAAAGAACCCTCATCAACATAAGTTGGTCCAATAAAAGATATTATTTGAACTATGGTGACTCCATCTAGAAAAAGAATAACAGAATACAAGAGTATAATTACTCTTCCAGAAAATAAACAGAAATAGAATTATTTCTGAATAGAAGATAATAATTATCAATCAATTAAGAGAAAAGAGAGAGAAGGCTATTCCAATCCTCAGGATATCATATTCTGTGGGTTCATCATGAATAAGAACTAATCATGATGAATAGTCCAAGGGGCTGCTCCGCTGGTTCAATATTTAATAGATCTTCTGTTCTGCTATAAGAATTGTACTATGGCCCAACAGATTACATGTTAGCATACTGAGAGGATCTAAATTTAGGGTGTGTGTTTGAACCTAGTTGTATATTAATTTTGAGGACAGGGGAGGTAAGGTTAGTTTAAGGCAGAAGATATATTTTTTAAAAGGAAATAAAAGATAGACTTGTTTGGGTAGTAGATAATATCAAGTTGTTTCATATTTAAAGTTAAATTCCACTCTCAGTTGTACTTATGGAAAGTTATAACCAAGAGGAGCTTTGACCTATTTTTCCTTCTTATTTGGTGTAGTCATAACCAACAATGTTTGCCAACATTTTCTGATTGTCTCGTCATTGATTTTGCCTCTTTTAAAAAAAAATCTAGGCCAAGTGATATATGAAGGGCGGAATGAAGATTTGTGCTACATGGCCAATTGTTCAAGTTCGTGTTACATAGAGTACTTCTATTGGCCATGTCACACTTCAACTGTATCAACAACCACTGTACTACCATCAACTACAGAGCTCACAACCACCATCTCAACCACCACCACAGAATGCTGTTTACTAGATGGCAAAGCACATCAGCCAGGTAAGCAGTAGGACTGAAACGAGATTTCACCAAAATGGGAAATCTCATTGAAATCCCGGTTCCCAATACCATGTTGGTCAAATTGAGAACCTCTTGGTATTCACTAATGTCTTGACCAACATTTCATTTCTCATTTTATTTACTTCCTGATTACTGGGATCCCGCTTACCCCTTTGCTGTTTACACCTTTGCTGTCCATTTTGAAACCTCAGAGGTAATACCAGTGCAAAACTAGTTCTTGCACACTATTTTTCATTGTACTTCCTTGTCACTCATTGGCTGGCACACAGATTCCTTTATTAATCTGCAAACCAGTTGCAAATTGATCAAAGTAAAGGGATCTCCAGAGGTTAGAAAGTCCCTCCTGATCTTTTGACTGTGGGGGTTAATCCTCACGAGGCAGTGAAATAGATAGTTATGTATTTTTTCCCCTTTTGTAATTGTTTTGTTTGCCTTGCTTTTTCTATGTTGCTGTATATGTTGACAATGACCTAAGGTCATGTCTTTCTAATAATAAATTTGAATTTGAAGTAAAGGGATCAGCATAGAACAATAATTCTAATTGGAAGTACTGGAGTGGAGGTTAAAGGGCACTGGGAGGAGGTTAAGGGGTGAGTTATTCACACAGCAATTGGCTCAGAAATGCAGAAACAACAAGCCTGGACGTAAATTGTAGCCTCAGCAATGCGGTAATTTTGTCTGCTGGGTGGACTGGATGGCTTTTGGTGGGATTTTTATTTCTCCACGCAGTTGCATACCGTTTTGCTGGGTTGTATGTGTTGTCATCTTTCTATTTTACCAAGGCTGTGGCTGCCGCGTGGCACAACAGAGCCTAATTGTAAAGTATAACTTCTACTGTTCTGCCAGATGCTTGGCACCATGAGGCCAAACTGGGATCTCTCTGCCTGGCTCCACTTCCCCTTGCCTGGTCCAAGTTACCAGTGCCACAGTACCAGTGCTATGCTAAGAGTGTGTGTGTGTGTGTGTGTGTGTGTGTGTGTGTGTGTGTGTGTGTGTGTGTGTGTGTGTGTGTGTGTGTGTGTGTGTGTGAATGTCTAGTTTCTTAATTTTGTGTCTGCTGGGCTGGCTAGCTTTTGGGGGGATTTATTTCTCTATGCAGTTGCACACTGTTTTGCGGGGTTGTGTGTGTTGTCTTGGCTGTGGCATGGCATAGCAGAGCCTAATTGTAAAGTGTAACTGTAAGTTCTACTGTTATGCCTGCTGCTTGGTTGGGACAGTGAGACCAGGCTGGGATCTCTCTGCCTGGCACCACTTCCGTTTGCCTGGTCCATTCAAGTTACCAGTGCCACAGTACCAATGCCAAGAGGGTGCTCCTGTGTGTGTATGTATATATCTGATGCCAAATAATTCTGAGTTTCTGAAGTTTCCCGAGGTCTGGAATTCCATTTCTGAAACTTTTGATACAGTGCCAGAGTGCTGTCGAGTTCTCGGGCAGATTACTCGGAACTTCGGAATTCGGCCGAAGTACCCGGAAGTACTATTCAGTACAGCCCTAGTCATTTCCTTACACAATAAGCAGCTACCTGGGCAGTATTATACTGTCACAGGGGTGCCCTGGTAGTCACTCGGGCATATGGGGAATGTATAGGTCAAAAACAGCACCTTGTCAATTAGTTTGCATTCTGAAACAGTCTCCGATGACCAAAAGAGCAGATGAAAATACAAGAGGGAAAAATATTAACAGTTTTAAAAATTAAAAAGAAAACCATAATACAACTAGTTGCCAGAACACAGTCAAGCAAACTCCTCTTCAAACTCCATGTGGAACAGTTATATCTCAGTTATAATAAATGAGCTAAAGGAAAAAGTCATAAAAAGGGGGCATTTGATTGTAAAAAGATCTTGTACAGTGTAACACAATCTCAGAATGAGGGTGCTACCAAGCTTGTAGCAGGGAGCTACATCCTACCATATCCAGTAGGTTTTATACTGAAAAAGGACTAATCATAATGAATGTTCAAGGATTGCTATTTATCCTTAATATTTAATAGGTCCTGAATTATGCTATGGATTCTACTACGTCCTGGGATATTACATGCTGGTGTAGTTCAAGTATATGAATTAGCAAGCAGCACCATAAAGTTCTAGGGGTAGAGTGGGTCACATATTGAACACAAATCAGCAGTGTAGGTACTGTTGTAGTGCTGAAACTCACAGTGGGTTTTGTATTCACTGATATTATTAGCTATCCGAACAATATCCACACCCTAAACGGATGGTTATTTGGTAGCTTCAGCTGTTTGGATATTCAGCTATTTGATTGATTTGTGCAAGGCCACTGCGTGTGTGCAGTAGCGTTAATAGTACTGAAAGAACCAAATAACTGGAAAAAATATCCAAAATGGACAGAGCTGAAACAAATATTTGAAAAACCAAGCAAACATGTTGAATTTACTGTACCTGAAGCAAAAGTAGCAGTTTTCTAGTTCTATGATTCTAAGGATTTAAGAAAGAGGGCAATAACCCTACATCAGGAATGCTTTCTGGCTATTTTGGTTTTGTTTGTCTTCTTTTGGTTTTTCAGGTTTTTTTGGTTCAGTTATTTAGTTGTTTGGTCCTTCTGGTATTATGGTTATGTAATTTTGACAATATTAGCAATATTGCACATATGCAATTACCAAAAATGGTGTAATGAAATATTGAAATGACCAACCCCCCACCCCACCCTGAAATAACCAAAGATTCCCCCCCCCACCAAAACCCCCACAAACAAATAAGAAAACACTAAACAAAATACCTTAAAAAAACCACAATATCTGTATCTGTTGCGGGTATTATTCAGATATTCAGAGGTCTACCTGAAAACACAGATAGTACCTATGACATTATAAATCTACTACTTATCTCAGTTTTAGAAACTGATACCTGACAAAGAGAGAACCTAATAAAAGTTATTATTCACTTTGGCGGTCATGGTTTAAAGTGGGCAAATTAGAGGAATAAAATATTTGCTGTGGATATTTGTTTCAGCTCTATGCTCTTTTGTAGAAAGCAAATGCCCTTTTAGGCTGTATCAAAAGAAGTATTGTATAAAAGACACGCGAAATCAGCTCTGGTTAGGCCTCAACTGAAATAGTGAGATCAGATGTGAGCACCCCATTTTAAGAACACAGGAAAGTTGGAGATTCATAGGGGAACAACCAAGATAATACAGATTTTGGAGTTATATGATGAGGCTGAAGCTGGGTATGTTTAGCTCAGAAAAAAAGATGACTAAGTGGGGGAGATATAACATTCTACGAATATTTGAAAAGCTGTCTTAAAGTAGGGATGTGCAAACAGAACCGAGTTTGGAAATTCGGTTCTGTTCTGTTCGAAAATCGAGTTCAGTTTGAAAGTTCGGTTTGGTCGACCCAACTATTCGGGTTCGGTCGACCCAACTATTCGGGTTCGGTCAAATTCCGAACTTCTGAACTGAGTTTGTACGTTCAAAACCGGGTTTTTTGGCCTTCCAAACTGGTTCAAATTCGACCGAACAGTTCGGTCGAATTCGAGTTCAGTTTGAAAGTTCAGTTCGGTTGACTGAACTATTCGAGTTTGGTCCGAACTTCCAAACCACGTTCGCACATCCCTACCTTAAAGAAGAATGTTCTCCCTTGGTATGGATAGCAGGACAAAAGGCAATGGGTAAAAGCTGCAGGAAGGGAGATTCAGATTGAATTGTATGAAAAACCTCCTGACTAGCAGAAATGAGATTGCTCAAAAACAAGATCTTTTGTCAAAATAAAATTTAAAAAATTCATGTGCATGCACAAAAATGGCTGCTACGCAAAATGGTGGCAATAGCATCACCGCCATTTTGATTAAGGGTGGCGACCATTTGTTCTGTGAATGCGCAATGAATTAAAACAAATTTTTAAATATTTTGCCCAAGAATTTGGTCAGGCATCGGGAAATCAATGAGAAATTGATCCCAGTTTCAAAAATTGAGAGCTTTCTCACAAGCAGCAAAAACTGCTGCTCGCTTCAGCCCTATTCCTAACTGTAAGGACAACCAAGCAACATAATAGCCTGCCTAGAGAACTTGTGGATTCTTCATCATTAGAGTTAAGAAGAGGCTGGACAAGCATGTGTCTGAGATGGCTTAGGAATGACAAAGCCTGCAACATGCAAGGGGCTGTACAAGATGGCCTTGGGCATCGCTTTCAGTTCTATGATTCTATGAATTTAGGGCATGTGTTTGAGCCGGATTGTATTTGTGCTTTGAAGACAGGGGAGGTAATGTTGGTTTTTTAATGCAGGAGATGCAAGTTTGAAAGGAAATAAGACTTTCTTCACTTGCACAGGAATGGGGAACCTCAAGCTTGGGGACCAAATGCAGCCCGTGTCTAGTTTTTATTTGGCCCCCTTCTGGTTCCTGGATCTGGCACCTGACTCCGGTTCCTGCTTCCAAGCACTGAAATTGTGAGCTCAGGGAAAGGAAGCAGAGATATGGGCAAACATATAAAGGTAGAGGATGGTTCCATGACTTCTCGTCCTTCTCCTGAGTGCATCTCTGTGCCGAACTTATTTGCGGCTCCTGGAGCTTGTACTCATTTTCAAAATGGCTCCTGGGAAGGAAACGTTTCCTTATCTCAGCGCTACCAAGTAATGTGCAGTCGTTATATGTTTAAAACTATGTTCTGGTCTCAGTTATCTTGTACCACACTGTACGCTTGAAGGCAGTTGTCAAGATATAGCTAAGAACAGCAGCATGTGATCCATTTTTTTTTGGTTGGTTTAGGAGTCCAACAAATAATTGTTACCAACACTTTCTAATTGTTACTGATCCTCACCCTTTCTTTTAAAATGCAGGTGATGTAATATTTACAGGCCAAAAGGGAGATGTGTGCTTGCTGGTAATTTGCTCAGAGTTGTGTAACATAGAGACTTCCCATTATCCTTGTCCAACTTCTACACCACCGACATCTACTACAATCACACCACCGCCACCACCTACTACAACCACACCATCAGTAACCACTACATCAACATCCGCAACTATAACAACCACTCGAACCCCACATACAGCGACACCAACCATTACAGTGCCGCCTACAGCACCCCAAATATGTGAAACTGAGAATGGCACGATTATCCCGGTAAGTAAATGGCATTTTATTTATATGTCTATGAGATGTAATTATGTTGTTATATCTTCAGATTTTGTGACCACGGACCACGGCTGGGGGGGCGATCCGTTTAAAAACTGCCTTTATCTTACAGATTTGAAGATGTTGAATGCTGCACTTTACTCCTGAATTCAGACATTCGTTTGTAATGGAGATGCTAGCAAAAATAAATTAGTATATGTAATATTTGTAGCTATATAATAGCTATTCAAATCCACTTTTTCTTATCCCTTTATTTTCATTTTACCCTTTCATTAGTGGTCTTATGTTTTAGGGGGAGGATGATCACCATTTCGCTTTGAAGGGTAGATTATTTAATCAATGAATCCTCTCTACCATGACTTAATGGCTCCAAACAAGAGTATAAATAGGTGCATGCAGTGCAGCTGTGCTGGGTCCCACAAGCCCTGGGGGCCCATAAGCCCTGGGGGCCCATGCCAATGTGGACTGTGTAAGGGAGCTGCAGGAAGGGCCATTCCACCTTCTGCAGTAGGGCCCATTCCAGCCTTAACTCCAAGCTCTCTGGTTCCAAACATAGTTTTGGGGGATTTTTTTTTATGACAATCATAGTAGAAGAGTTAAAAGTGCCATAGAAAGACACTGGACATGTTTGGCACTGCTATAAATGTCATAGAAAAGCAAATGAATGGCTAAGATGAAAGACAAATGTGGTTGACTTGATAGAAAGAGCAGTGGTAGTGGGCAGAACATATGATGTGAATGCAAGAGTTGAAGTGGACACATAATAACCAAATGGAATCCACGAGCCTATAGGAGAAGAGGCGGGGTCACTAACTATGTGAAGAGAAGAGATCAAGAAATATGACGCATTGAAGAATTCCATAGATGCTTCCAAGAAAGAACTGAGAGGAGTGGGGTCATTTAAGAGAGGCGTTTGTCCAGCAGTTGACTTCTGCATTATGTTGCAGCTGCTTCTAATATTGATGATTATTTGAGGACTCATCTTGTCTCTCTTTTAAATGCAGTCTGGAGGTTCCTGGTGGCTATGTAACTGCACAATGGCAATATGTGTTGAAAACAACACAGTACAGCTGGTTCCGGTAGAATGCATTCCACCTCCCGAACCCATATGTTCCAATGGCCTCGCCCCTGTGAGAGTAATGGATGCTGACAATTGTTGTTGGCACTGGGAATGTGACTGTGAGTATATAGATTGTGGGCTGTTTTGATTTCTTGAGGGTTGTATAATACTTATCAGCGCAACAGTATATGGTGGAGGGTAATGTGTACTTTTGCCCTTGAAATCTGAGGCAAGACATTCTAAATAAAATAAATTAGAGATTGCTGTAATAGAAAAATAAGTTAAAAGAAACATAAAATCCAATTTAAAATAAAGTTAAAAGCGAAAGAAATTGCACAAAATATCACAAGAATTTCTCCCTATTCTCCCACCCCAGTATATTTATACACATACACTCTCTCTCTCTCTTTCTCTCATTCATTCGGGGTTTAGCAAGTCACTTCAGTATTGTTCATGCTACACTTCTAAACTGATTTAGTATGTTCACAAATCTGCCACCAGTGGCCATGTCATGAAGGTAGACACTATAACATCTATCTCTGCATGCCTTGCACCCGAAGCATTCTGGAATGAATTCCATAGAGTTCTCAGCAGGAGAGAGACTTTGCACTGCAACCTGGGATTGGTTTGTATATTGTATTCACTAATCAAACATGGAAAGGCTTCACATTATGAGGTACTTTGATTTAGGAAACAAAGGGGGTTTTTTACTTCTGATTTTTCTGGAGTACATACTTTACCTCCTACTCCTGGATACTTTGAATTGATGTGTGAACAATATCGAATTACAAATGAGTTAAGGGATCACACCCCTTAAGCTTATTTTTATTCTAAATGTTGCCTGTACAAAAAGCTAAACTGTGAATCTCTTTGTAGGCTACTGCACTGGCTGGGGAGACCCGCATTATATGACATTTGATGGACTTTATTATAGCTACCAAGGCAATTGTACATATACCCTGGTGGAAGAGATTAAGAAAACCATTGACAACTTTGGGATCTACATTGACAACTACCACTGTGATGATCCGGACACAGTCTCCTGTCCCCGCACACTCACTGTGACGCACGAGACCCAAGAAGTAAACATAAAAACTGTCAGAATGATTCCCATGACTGTAGAGGTATGGACCAATGATTTATGCTCCACCTACATATGCTCAGATTGATTTTGATTCACTAAGGGTGTGATCCCCAGCAAGAGAGTACACCTATTATCACTTAACATGAGTAAAAGTCCCATTGAAATGGATGGGACGTGTGTCTGTGCTAACTGCTAATGCAATTAGCTATCCCAACAGGATTAGCCATATATTGCATGGTTCCGAATGGTTTTAATAGATTTTTTTTTAGGGATGTGCGAACAGAACCGAGTTTGGAAATTCGGTTCGGTTCGAAAATCGAGTTTGGTTCGGTCAACCGAACTATTCGAGTTCGGTCCAAACTCCGAATTTCCGAACCGCATTCGCACATCCTTAATTTTTTTCTCTCCCTGTATTTCTTTCAGGTCTAGTCCTAGGTCAGACCTTCTCATTTTAGGAGCATATTGGCAAGGAAAAGGGGAAAGCTTCAGCTCAACGCATTCAAAGCACCCCATAAGTCCTTGGAATAGGGTGGGATAATAAATTTAAATAGAGAAATAAATAAATGTCTCCTATTACATTTAGAATCATAGACGTATGAGGTTAGAAGGGACCTCAAGCACCATCGACTGCCCCCCACTCCTTGACAGGATACTATATAGCCTACAGCACCACAGATGGATGCTTGTCTAGCTGGTTTTCAAAAACATACAAAGAAGGAGGTTTCACAACCTCTCTAGGCAGCCTATTCCATTGCCTATCCGTTCTTACTGTTCCTTATATTTAAACAAAATCTACCACACTGCAATTTAAGCTCATTTCCTCTTGTTCTATCTTCTGTGGCAATGGAGAATAACTGTTCTCCATTTTTTGCGGCATCTTTTTAGATATTTGAAATCGGTGATCATTTAACCAAGTCTGCTCTCTGAATTCCATTCTCACTCCTTCAAAAATATATCCCAAGGCTATGAATGGCTCATAAAATGACACTGTTCCCCTTCAAGAGTTCCTAACTTTTATTAGTGTTGTTTACCCGGTGCAGGTTTATGATGCATACATGCTTCATTATAAACAACGTATAAAACTATTTGTATTCTCTCTGTTTTCCCTTGCATATGTAGGTGCTTGTAAACAAAAATAAAGTGGCTTTGCCGTACAAGAAATACGGGTTGAGAGTCTACAAGTCAGGCATAAATTACGTGCTGGACATTCCTGAACTGAAGATAAACATAACCTACAATGGGTTGGCCTTCACCATTAGATTGCCTTATAAGTATTTTAACAACAACACCCAAGGACAGTGCGGTAAGGGTTCATTTTTGTACTTCTAGAGGGAAATGCAAGATGATATGTGAAAGCAAAGTAAAAGAAGATGACCTGTTTTTATTAGGTAGCAATCCAGGGACTCACACAATGAAAAGTCACACAAGCTATAGGAGCAAGAGGGGGCATGTTGTTATCCTCTCAGAAAATGGGAAATCTAAGGATCACCTGATGTGTGACTTCCTCCTGCTCTTGTAAATTTTAGGCACTTGCACCAACAACAAAGATGATGACTGCAGGCTACGTAATGGACAGATTGCAAAGGACTGTATAATTATGGCAGATGACTGGATGATTGATGATCCCGAGAAACCACACTGTGCTCGAATTCTTCCAACTATGGGACCTACCACAGTCTCACCCCCGAACACCCCACAACCCTGCAAGGCATCTGCCCTCTGTGAACTCCTTAAGGAAGGGTAATTATACTCCAGGCAAATACACATCTTTCAAAATGGATTTTTGCCTCTGGAGTGAGTGTCTAAACTGCACAGATGACATCTGGCTGTAGAAATGTTTTCCGTTCAGTATTCTAGAATGATTAGCCAGATGGACTGCTCTGTTTTTTAAATGGAGTTCGTGGTATGAACACCATGGAGTGTTCCATTATTACCACAGAGGGCTTGGTATCTAATATTATCTCTATCTAAAAAATTAAGACATTGTATAAAGTATCCTTAAGGATGCTTTATAGCTGTGAGTGACTTCTCCTGACCATGTTCCCCCCCCCCCCCGCCCAATATCAGATTATCTACGAAGACTTTAGACAGATGTATCCACTCTAAGTAGATAAGAAGTGCGATTAGTGGAACTTACTTATGTATTAAGGCATGAGTCAGGAACCTCCAATTTGGAGCCGCATGTGGCTATTTTTTATTTAGGCCCTTTCCAGTTCCTGTCCCCAAACACTGAAAGACTGAGTTCAGGGTAACGGACCAGAGAGGAAGCATGCACACAAGGATAATGGACAGGTCCATGGCACACATCCATGATCTGGTCCCTTCTCTTCCCGAGTGTGCCCCTTAAGAATTGTCATCCTCAACTTTTATGTGGCCCTCAGAGCTTGTTTTAAATTTCTAAGTGGCCCCTGGGAGGGAAATGTTTTCCCAAACATGTGTTAAGGGCTGCAGAGGTCAGTGGTGGGTCCAATAACTCCTCTTACCATTGTCAAGTTATGAGAGATGGAAAGAGTAAATGTTTCCTTCTTCAGTCATGGATCAATCCGTGTCTAAAACTGATACGTGCTTCTTCTCATTCTAGCCAATTTGAAAACTGCCATTCACTCGTCAATTATAATGACTACTATAAAGCCTGCGTCTTTGATACCTGCACCGTTCCGAACTCTGGCATGGAGTGTGCGAGTCTGCAGATCTATGCAGCAACTTGTGCTGATCAGGGTGCCTGCATTGACTGGAGACGACTTACCCATGGTGTCTGTTGTAAGTAGCAGATATTCCTGATATTTAACCCAAACTTTCAGGGAAGCTGTAGGGATTCATTTCAATGCCTCTTTGGTTAGTAGGTCATTTTACTCTCTATTTCTCTAATGACAGTAGTAATCCCTAATCTCCACTGAAATAGTTTTATAAACCACATTGTCAATGTTTGGGGGGCAGTGATGACTCATCATTAGGAGCTAATGGGGCTCAGCTCCACCAGGAATTCCTTCCACATTAGCCCATATGAGCCGTTGCATGAGCTACAGTATGGAGCACATATAATGTAGCACTGCTCCAGTCTGACACTCTTATGTGTCCTCTGCCCTAATCCTCCTAGTTGTACCCCCCAACAAAGAAAAGTGCTCCTGTATGTGCCCTCCAATCCAAGAGACCTTGGTTATGCCACTGACTCCACCTCTGTTCCCGTGAGCAAGGAGAAATGGGTTAAATAGCTCTGCCCTCCCCGGGATCTGCCTGCTTGGGTTTCCAGCGGTTGTTCAGAAATTTTCAAAGATAAAATTGGTGGTTATGAGTGTTCTTTTTCAAGCCAAAGTCCTGACTAAAATCACTGGGGCCTTCTGAAATCTGTATCTCATTGTTTCTGTTCCATTCCAGCTGTTCGCTGTCCATCAAACAAAGTATACAAAGCATGTGGTCCCACTGAAGAACAGACCTGCAAGTCAGGGTAAATAGTTACTTTCTTGCCATTCAGCCTCACTCCACAAACACACACATTAAAAATTCTTTGGGACCATCTTTTAATCAAATGTGCCAGCAACACTTACCATGATGGATGCCCAATCCCTCACCGAGGCATCTGGTCAGCACTACAGTCCCTCCAAAATAATAATAATAATCATAATAAAAATCATAACAACATTTAATAGATAATTATCATCTGTCATTTTATATAACACTTTGAAGTCTTCAAAATGTTTTACAATGCATGTCTAAGTATACCTCATCTTCACAACAACCCTGTGAAGTAGGTCATTATTATTTCTTGGGGTGAATGAAGCCCAATTAGAAATTAATGTATTCAATTAAAGGTTAAGCTGATGGCCCCATGGAGGAGTTAGACCTCATTATTATTCCCATTTTACAGATGGGGACCTGAGTCTGAGAGCTAATGACTTATCCAAACAAGGCCACCCAGTGAGTTCATGACTAAGTTGGTATTTGAATCCTGGTCTCACAGGTCCAAGTCCAACACCTCTTCTCATAGATATCCAGGAGGAACTAAATGGGAACTAATTTACAATCTTGGCCTATAGTTAGTAAGAGACTAACTTTGAGCTCATTATCATAGTATAAGCCACTTTCGTCCAACTGATACAGTTCTAGTGTAACTGAAATTTTATTAGAATAGTTGAACAGCATTCCCTCTCCTCACCCCAAACTGGACACCTCGGAGGATATGCTTCTTGTCCCTCTGAGTTGTCATAAAGCCTGTCTAGAATAAAGAAACATATGGATGTAGGAGGTCCAGATATGGGTGGTTATTTCATAAAATAGGATAAGAATGTAAATCATTCATACATGAGAACGGGGATGAGGAGATTCTCTGTAGCTTTCTAGTTAAGGTTTATAAAGCTTGAACTACCTCTTTGGATACTTTCAGATATGATATTTTTTTTAGTAGCAGCATGGCTGTTTGTACATGTAAAGTGTTTCATCATATGACTGTTTCTGTCTATGAGGATGATGCCAATCATGGCCCTCTGGATGTTTTGTTTGTTACAGCCTGGTAGAGTACAATTCAACCAAACCAGTGGAAGGCTGTTTCTGCCCTCAAGGAACAATGCTTTATGATGCTGGAGTGGATGTCTGCGTGAAAACGTGTGGTAGGTTTTGTGATCTGATATGCTTGTTCATTTGCTTCACATCAGTCTGATCAAGCCACACATAGGCCCTTTTCACACAGACACGCTAACACTGATAAAATGGGTGTTACATTTTATTATACATGTTGCAGGGCTTCAGGTGTGCTCCATGGGTGCCCTGCAACATGTATAATAAAATGTAACATCCATTTTATCAGTGTTAGCGTGTCTGTGAAAAGGGCCATATTGTGTCATTTTAAAACTTAGTTGTCATTGATTATACCATTGGTAATGGGGATTTATTTTCTATTTACAGGATGTGTTGGCCCAGATAACACACCAAGAAATGTAAGTTGTGCCTGTTTTTCTCTCAGTAGTTTTTGTCCTTACTAAGCCTACTCCTGTTCTGTTCAGACTCCCAAGCTTCAAACTACATATTTATTTAGTTGACACACAAAATAACGACTTTGTCACACATTAAGCTATCTAATATTGGGAGAGATTGTGCCCAGAAAAACTCCTGATAAGTGTTTTGTGGAATGCAGAGTAATGTATTTATAATCCCCCTCTACCACCGCCTATGGTACACCTCTACGCATGGTCCCACTTAACATACGCACAACCCAGCCCATTGAAATGGAGAGATGTGATGAGGTTTCCTCCTCTGTAACCGTCCAACTACTTGAATACTTTCCTTTCCTCTTTTATAGTTTGGAGAGGAATTTGAGTTTGACTGCAAAAACTGTGTGTGCCTGGAGGGTGGGAATGGAATCATCTGTGAGCCCCACAAATGCCCCAAACAAGAGGAAGTGCCACAGTGTACTGGAGAAGGTTTCTACGAAGTCACTGACATTGACCCTGATGACATCTGCTGCACAGTCAGAACCTGCCGTAAGTTCCTCCTTGGGCTTTATGCATTGCACCTCAGTGACCTACCAATGTGGACAGCGTGGGAGGAGTTTCAATATGGTGTGGTGAGGCTTAGCACACCCCAAAACCACCCTGTCTGCAGCCACTGAACCAACAGATGTATAGTGGCACTGAAGCTCCAGGTCAGAGCAGTGCTCCAGAACTTCCGGTGCTGGAATCCAAAGAGAGTGGGAGTGCACTTGGGGAATGGTCTGTGAACTGGGAGATCATAAGTTTGAATATCACTCCATCAGGTGGGTATAGCTTGAGTTTTACATTTGAGAGGCTAGGGGAAACCCTGGAAAGAAGGGGTTACAGGTGCACTGAGCCTTGGGGACTCTGAGAAGAGCAGATGTGGGGGTGAGGAGAGATTTCCTGCTCCCCTAGAAAGGGTGGCAGATTGTACTATGGAGACACTGAGAGCAGCAGCCTCTAGGGAGGGAAGAGTGCAGCAACATGGGGAGGGGGCAAACCTTTATGGAAACCTTCAAGGTGCAAAGCAGAATCTGCATACTCTAGACAGAATCTCATCCAAACTCTCATTAGTGGGGCAAATTAGTCCATGATTTGCTCTGGTTCCCACTTGGCCTAGCTTGATGTGAACTGCCGCAGCTAAAATTCTTCCTGAACAATAGGGATCTGTCAAAAAAGGCTCCCTCAGCTTCTCCTCCACAGGTGGCCTCTAAGTTGTTGTGCACAACAACAGAAAGGATGGGGGTGGAGTGGGGTTCCAGCCAGCCTCAAAAGGGAATTGGTTAAATCAGGGGACGTTTTGATTTTACAGGATATTAAGATATCAGCCAGAATATTTTCCTGACTGAATCTCTGAAAAGACAGGGCACATGGTGGTAGTGCCGGCCTTAGAATGTATGGGGCCCAGGGCAAATATAAAATGTGGGTCCCTTGGTGGTTCCTCCCCCTTCCCCATGGCCTCGCCCACTTGGGGGCACCCTCCACAAGGTCTTATAGATGGTCGTGTTTGTGGCCCCTGGACCCTGCCCTGGTGAAAATAGGGGCCACTGTGGGGCCCCCAGAAATAGAGGAAGGAACGGGGCCCAGGGCAGTTGCCCCAGGTCATCCTGTGGTAAGGCTGGACCTAAGTGGTAGTTTACCCCTTCCTGTGCATCCTAGAAGCGAAACAAATATCCAATACAAATATCTGTCGAATTTAACCGGTTTGGACTGAATCTTCCAGACAGGATATTTACTCTACTCCGTCAGCCCTTGTTCATCCGGTTTGATTCAGTTTGCCATATCTAGCACTGCTGTGTGTGGGCAATACACCAAATAACCATACCCAAGAAACCAAATGACCTGGCAAACTAAATGGAGCAAACCAAATTGTTAAGATGTGGATGTTTTCATATCAGACATTCAGTTGCCTATCCAAATGTGAGAAGAGTATTTGCAAATACCGAACTGCCTATTTTTAAGGCCATTGTGCATGCACAATGGTCCAGCAGCCATTTGTGCATGTGTAATGCCTTCTGATTGGAAATTGTACTGAATGATCAGACCAATCGTTCATTCCAGTTTTGTTCAGACTGGATAAATGTCTGGTTCTGATTGAAATTGGTAGGAACCAGGAGAAAATTGGACTTCAGTCCTACCACAGCCAAGCCTTCTGTTGGGACCTTTCTGGTTCAATGGCAGCAGCCTCAAAATGCTAGGGGTGTGCATGCCGTTTCTGTTATTAGTATTACAATAACGATAACGATAATTGTCATTTTTGTTGTTGCAATAACAAAAACAACCAAGAATAACGATAACGAAAATGACAACCGAGAATACCGATACCGAAAACGATAACAAAAGCGATCATACCCTACATTTTACCTTCTCCCTTTCCCTGCCCTTCTCCCCCCTGTGCATTATATATAGATAGGTTGTGTGTGTGTATATCTATATCTATAGATAGATAGATATATTATACACATATAGATTAGATTAGAATAGTTATATAGATAATTGGTTAGATAATAGTTTTCCTTTTCCCTTCCCGTCTCACTTAGATTTAGATAGATATTAGTTGTGCATGGGAATCGATGACGATACCAATACCAAAAAGAAACCTTTGTTTGAAATGGTACTGATATCGATAATGAAAACAATACTGATATCGATACTGATAACAAAAACAATAACAAAAACGACATTTTTGAATAATGAAAACAAAAAATGAAAACGACATGAGGGCCTGGTGACACCCCTGCAAAATGTAAATGGCACTGGAAATGGGTGTAACTGCTTTATGTATACATCACTTGTTTCATATTTTAAAGTGGGCAGAGTGTCTCTCTTACTTTGTTGTCCTGATTTTCCCTGTGACAGTACATTAGTGTTGCACAGCTCCTAAGGTCAGACACGAGACACATTCTCCTCTTGGAACCATGGCGTGAAAAGGGCTTGTAGTCAGGACGCCTTTGTTGTTTCTGCGTCATTTACATTTTTGCTATGATAATGGATGTATTTGTTAAGGACAGTGTTGAACAAGACTAGCTTGTAAAGCCCAGTCCAGCACAATGTTCAGCCTCCAAGCCCCAGGAAATGGCATGTTCCCCTTTCTCACATTTACGTTTACATGTCTCTTGTCTTTCCCACTCTCTAGGATGCAATACCAGCTTTTGCACAACCTTGCCTCCGAAGTGTCATCTAGGATTCGAGGTCCATTCCAGCATTCCATTAGACCAGTGCTGTCCTGTGTACACATGTCGTAAGTCCCTTTCACATCTAGTAGAAGGGTCAGTATTTGAACTTCTCACAGCACTGGACCAGACCTTTGGCAAACAAATGCTCAGTTCCATGGGTGTAAGTCTCTGAGGAGGGAGGAGGAGTTGGGGGGAATCATGGGGATGGGGTGATTTTCCTGAGGAAGGGGGAAGCATGGGAGGAGGGCTGTAGAAGAGATATGGAGGTGGTAGGTCTTAGGGGGGAGAGAAGGCAAGGAGGGCTGGGTGGGAGATCCTATTGTCGGTGTTCTTGGGAGGAACTGGGTGGGGAGTGGGAGAGGGACTGATGTCCACATGTGAACCTGAACCCCAGACACATTTGACAGCAGATCCCATACCATGTGTTCATAATTTAATTTCTTAAATTTATTTATTTAGGACACTTATTACCCTGCCCCTCCTGCCAAAGGCAGCCTGGGGTGGCTTACAATATAAAATGCACAATAAAACATTCGCAAAAAGGGGAGGGGGGACAGATAAGGAGCAAAAAGAGGAAACACAGCCTCCCCACAATTGGGGAAAAAAACATCAAAATAAGATAAAATTTATAAAACCCCACCCTAATGCCCCCAAAAGAAAATAATAGAACCCACCCTCACCCGTCTCCCTCACCAACGCTAATGCATGTGTCTTGCCACTTCCTTGCCTACGAACTCCACCAATTAGGCGATGACAAAGGAAGAGTGTGGGGGATAGGTAGACAGAGTGAAGGGCAAGATGGGAGGAAGAGAGAGGGAAGTTTGGGGTGGCCTGGCTGTGTGCGGTCACAGGGCAGAGCCTCTGGAGATCAGAAGATGGGCCTTCAGTGAATGGGGCACCACCACCCCATCTGCAACTCTTGTTAGGTCTTTTGTGTTCACTGGATGATCTGATAGGATTACCTCAGCAGACAGTGAGCACTGTTCACTGGAGCAGCTTCTGATACACCTTAAGAATTATAATGACAACAGGCTAAGAATTTGGCATTCTGCTTCTGATGGTGGGCTCGATCCCATGCCCTGCAGAAATTGTGCGCATGTGTGTGCGCAATCCACAGGGCATGGGATTGCGGCCACTATAAAACACTTGAACTACTCAAGGGGAAGTCTGTACAAGTGGGGTAATTTATCATTTAATATTGCTTAGCAGAGGAGGCACAGAGATATAGAACATGAGTAACTCACTAAAAAGGTAGCTTGTCGTCACTTCCTTTGCACGTATAACTACATCATTTCTGCCTCTTTTCCTCAGTTCCCAAGGGAGTTTGTGTGCGTCACGATTCTGAGTACCAGGTAAGTTCTCCTTTCCTTCTGACGGCAGTTCTTGTGGATAAGATGCATTTGACTCCTGATATTAATGGAAATGCTGTGAGGCAGCGGTCAGTTGCTAGTACAGTCTAATTTTAGATTCCAGTCAGGAACAAAACTTTAACCCAGAGGCTGAAACTTTTGCAGAAATTCTCATTGCACAGGAGAGAATATATTCTCTCCTGTGCAATGAGAATTTCTGCAAAAGTTTCAGCCTCTGGGTTAAAGTTTGGTTCCTGACTTGAAAAGAGCAGCCGATGGGGGGCAATATTTAGAGAACTGGAATGCTAGTAAGGATTGGTGGTGGGTTGCCCCATTGCTTATAAATAAATGAACTACTTATCAGCTGAGGTGGTACCTAGCAATATGGTACCCAGAATACTATATTCTGTCTTCCAATCTATACTGAATTACACTGTATATACTGGCCGCAATCCACAAACCACTTACTATGGAGTAGTCCAGTAGCTTCAGTGGAGACTATTCCTAGCCTTTTGATCAAACTTTGCTAGAAACAGGAGCACCTAATCTAAGCTAGTGCGTTATAGCAGTAAAAGGAGCTATGAAGACAATTGCAGTCCATCTCTGTCATGAGCCCTGTTTCCAGTCAATACAATGAACAACTCAAATATGTTGGGATTTTGAGTATGTTTCTTCATGTATAAGAATAGAACCAGATTTTCAAAATAGTCATCAAAGGGCCTGCTCATAAACCCCATGTATGTTGTGTGCATGAGTGTGCACGCAACATGCATGTAACATTTGTGCAACTTGCATGCAATGCACTGTGCATACATTGTGCACGCACAAATATTTGTGCATTGTTGTGTGTAGTGTGTGTGTGTGTGTGTGTGTTCAGGACTGGCCTGCCCAACTCCACATGCAAGTCTCACAGTAATAATGTTCCTCTCCAACCCAGACAAAAAAACAATGTTCCCCTTAGACTCTTAGTGCTTTGGTGAGGTAATTTCTACTGTCTGTGTTACCCCTTCAGTATCTGGGACTGCATTAGTGTAACCCAAACCAATGCTCACTTACTTATAATGAAAATGGGCTCCCTGTGACTCTAATGTGCTGCCATTGTGTGGTTTTCTATATATGGCAGATGTTTTGTCATACCCTCCTAATACTTGACTTCTTGCTTTTCTCTTCTAGCCTGGATCCCAAGTCCTGGGTGATAAGTGCCAGGACTGTCATTGCACAGACGAGTGGGACAAAAACACTCATTTCAAAGTCATCAGCTGTACTCATGTTAAATGCAACATGCAGTGCAACCCAGTAAGTGACAGCCATGCTTTTGTCCAGAAATCAATCAATTCTTTCCTTAGAGATTGAGGACCACCCTGATCAAATTACATAACCGAGTGATGTATGGTTTAAGCACAGGACTGGGAGCTGTGAACAAGTAGGCATTGTTGATTACATCTTTGACTCTGACACTTGGGTCTGCAGTTGACTCCAGCTTAAGTGAAGAGCAGGTTAGGTGGATAATGCTTGTAAAGTGCTTTGATGGGGAAAATAAAACTGAATTGCAAGCATTAAATATCACTGTAGTGCCTTTACTAACCCTATTTATAAAGTGCTTTTTAAAAATAATCTTTGGTCTCTTCATCCGCAGATTGCCTTTTATCATAGAGAGCAGGAGACCTAAGTTGTTTGCAAAACTATCATTGTTAATGTCATTTTCTTAGAGACTGGTCATAGCTCCACTTCCAACAATATTTATTTTTAAACCATCTGGGGCAATGATCACCATCATTTTACAGACTGCAATCTAATTCCAACTAGGAAATCATGCACAGTGCAGTCATTTGGCTGTACAGCACCAGCACAGTGTGAGCCTCAGCGGTGAATGGGACTCATACCTGTACTAAGTGCTAACTCTGGTCCTATTTACCCAGAGGATTATGATGTGGCTGCCTGCTCTTTATCAAAATTCTTTAGACATTTATTTATTTATTATTTTATTTTATTTCTCCAATACTTCTAACCTGCCCCCTTCTGCCACATGGCAGCTTGGGGCGGCATACAACAAAAAAATACAAAGTAATAAAACAGTATAAATAATTAAAATTCATTAAAATTCACAGTTACAGGGGCCAAACTAAAACCCCACCAACCCTGCAAAGAAAACAAAGCACAAAACATCCTCCCACCCCACTACCCGTCTCCCTCGCCTACCTGACCGTAGCTGACCATTCCCCACCCCCTGTTTTTTAAAATAAATTTAACATAGCTGAGTCACAGTCCAAGCAGCTTTTGCAGAATAGTACTAAAACTAAAAAGCCAACAGCTAATCAATTAGCAATTCTCCTGGTCTTTATTATGTTTTAATTTTTTTCTCCAATTTTTTTTTAAACACTGTGCTTCTTCTTCTCCTTAGGGATATGAACTTCAAGCATCAAGTAGCGACTGCTGTGGAAAATGTGTGCAGACTAAGTGTGTCATTCATACAGATGGCAATAATATCCTCATCTTAAGTGTAAGTATTGTGTTCTTATTAGGTATCTACCAAATGGCAGAAGGAGGGCTCTGGCTATTACTGAAGAGGAAAGGAGAGAGCGTGTGAGCTATACTCAGGTATTTGTTTGGGTATATGTTGCAAAGTTCTGGTGTAGAAGACAGGCTAGAAAATGCATAAGATTATTTATCTTTCTCAGAAGGTTCTCTCAGGCATTTGACCAGTAAGACATACTATGAGAAAAGTCTTCCAAGTCTTCCTAGATTTGTGTAGCAGTCCTTGTTTGTTTGGCCAAGAAAGATGCCAGAAGGTTTTGTTTAAATATTAGGGGAAAACATGTGTGGTGTAGTGGTTAAGAAGAGTACAGTACTGTGACCAGGGGCTAGGGGGAGGCCCCCAGTTTTAAGACTTGCCTTATCCATGAACTCACTGAGTGACTTTGGGCCAATCACAGATTTCTCAGCCTAATCTACAGGGTTGTTGTGAGGGTTAATTAGTTTAATGTTAATGGCTAAATGTTAATGGTTAAAGTTAATATGTTGAAATGTGAGCCAGCCTAAGGGAAAGGGTGGGATACAAACTGAAATAAATAAAAATAAAAGCAAATTGGGTAATGGAATGAATTGCCTGCAAAGATTGTGAAATCTCCTTCACTGGATGTTTTCATACACTATCTGGACAAGCATCTGTCTGTGATGCTCTAGTTATAGGGTGCCCTGCCTTGGAGCAGGAGCTTGGAATTAGGGCAGTTATGCAATCTTGCAAAAGCGAGAAATCTTGTTGAAATCCTGGTTAACCAGGACTGTCTCATGGAGAAAATAAAATTAAAAATAATTTAAAAAAACAATTTTACATTTGCAAAATGGTCACCAGACTGTTTTGTACAGGCACAAAATGGCCCCTGTCCTTAACCAAAAATGGTAACAATAGCATTGCCACCTTTTGGTTAAGAGCAGCATCCATTTTGCACATGAGTAAAACTTTCCAGCGGCCATTTTGAGCATGCACATTCTGCTGCCCTTAACCAAAATGGTGGCAATAGCATCACTACCATTTTGGTTAAGGGTGTCAGCCATTTTGCACATTCACAAAACAGTCCGGCTGCCATTTTGCACATGCACAACAGTTTTTTACAATTATTATTTTATTTTCTCACCAGATAACTCACTCTGGGACTGAGATCTCCACCCCAGCTCTTGTAATTGCGAGCTTTTTTGCGAGAAACATTTTTTATTCTTGTTCAGCCCTCATTGGAATAGGTGACCCTTGAGATCCCTTCCAACCCTATGATGTTATGATTCCACAAAAGCCTGATTATATTTGGTTTTTGCTGTCCTTCTATTTGATGGCTTTGGTCCTGTTCTCATTTGGCACACTTACACTTGTTACCTGCTTATAATAGCCTTCTGGCCTCTGCCCTGCCCCCTTTGTATACACCACACAGCAGTCAGTAGTTCAAGATGTCCTCCACAAAGGCTGCATTCACAAGAGAGCTTAGTATGGGGTGGAGGGTGGGGGGGAACCCTTCCCCTAGCTTTATTTTTGAATGTGTGAAAGTCCCTAGAATTTGCGGGGCCCATAGGTTGTCCCACACCCCAAAGAAAGACACTGACACCAAATAGTTGGGTTAAAATAGGACACACCAATTTATTAAAACTTATTCTGTTAGGGAGGGGGCTATGCCCCTTCTAGTCCTGCAATCCTTAACTATTAACTCAGTTAATAATACTAATCATAAACTTGAGCAGTCTGAAGTTCTTCAGTACCGCCATAACGCTAACTATAGCTGCTGCAAACGTCACACCTGTCCGGCCGCGCCCCAGTCGGATCAGGAGGCCCTTGCCAATTGTGACCCTAAGAAGGAATCGATGGGGATGCTCCCCCGTGCCTTGGACCGCCTCTGCCCTAAGGCCCCGGGGTTGTCCCCCTCGTCCTCGCTCTGAAGTGATGCTGGCCGGCCGGCTCTAGCCTTCACTCAGAGCCCACCTCTTAAGGAGATGACTTGGCAGCAGACTATCCCTATTTCTAGACTAACTACCTCGCAGGACCCCTGCCACCAAAGACTGCCAGCTTCTGCTTGGCTAGTCTTTCCCCCTCCCAAACTTCTTAAGTAGCCTGTCTAACTGCTCTTGTACAGCCTTAAGATAGATTTCGAGCCCTTCGTCGGACAGGTGCACGCCGTCTATCCTATACAACTCGGGCTTGCTAAATTTAATTCTCGGATGTCGAATTACTTGGCCACCCATTTCCTGCACCAGCTTCCCAACTTCTCTGTTAACTTTTCTTCTAGCCCTGTCTACCTTACTTGGGCGCACGGCGTTTCTCCAGTGTATGCGTTCGAGCATCTCAGACCATACAAACACAGTTTTTGGGAGAATCCTTCTTGCCACGTTCAAGTCCTTCTTGATACTGGTGACCAGGTGGAGACCTGTGTCAACCGGGAGGTTGTTCTCTCCCAAGTGTATAACAAGTATGTCTGGATGCTGTTGTGATGCCAAGGAGTGGATCAAGGGTAGGAACTGGGCCCACTTCATCCCGCTCCGGCCTCTCCACGACACATTTGCCAGATGGCCCAGACCAAGCTGGGTACCCCAATAGGAACATCCCGCTCATCTCCTGGCCCAGTAGACAATACTGTGGCCAGCTATGACGACTCGCTGCTGCTGTCCTGGCAGCTCGCTTCCTACAAAAAACAGAGATTGTAAACCAATTTCGCTTTCTGTGTGCGCTGACCTTGTCCCTAACCTCGGGCCCTTGTTATAACTGAACTTTCCTAACATACGATTTGTACGCTCCCGATTTCCATCGGCCTATCACCTTTACTTGCTGCTCCAATCCGGAAGGAGTGTGAGCCAAATTCTTGAGGTGATAAACCCAGCCCCTTTAACGCTCTGTTCATTACTGCAGAGAATCGATATCTCGTGAGATGCGAGCCGTTATCGTGGATGAACAGCTGACCCTCTCTGTTTGGGCGCTTACCCATATATTCAGCTAATGCCTTGACTGGGCAAATATCCTCTTCGCTTATCCTAGCCAGTTTTATCAGATGACCCCTTCTGCGCTGATCTGTCTTAGACCCCCGCAACACTATCTCCAACCCTTCTGTCACCACTTGGACGTCCTCTATACATAAAACGGGACCTGCTATATTTTTCACCGATGCAGTCGCAAGCTCACCCACCTGAAAGGCCCCGAAAAAGGCCAGTTTAAACACTGCTTGGAATAACCGGCTTTCAAATTCAGAAAAACACACCCTAAGGAGTTCTTGGCACATGCCTCGCAATATTGTTGGCGTAATGGGTTTCCTGGCATCACCGCTTCTTGGAGACTCTCGCTCCCACCCTTCTAGCATCTTTCGCATGAAAAACCCTCCATTAGGTGATTGAAAGCCGGCCAGTTTATTATAGAAGGTTAATGCAGCCAGCTTCCCCGCAATAGTGCCTGGGGCCAGCCCTCTCTTTTTTAGGCTCACTGCAAACTGCAGTGTCTGGGCCTCCTTAATTGGGAACTGTGTCCCCCATCCCGCATTGATCCTGAATTCTTGGAATTCCACTAATGCCTGACTGTAAGCTGCCCTTGTGCGTGGTGCAAGCGAACCCTGTACTGCCTGAAACATTGTCACAGTCCAATGTTCCAAATCCCTTCGGGTAGCTCCTCCGGTTGGGTCCTGGCTCCCGGTGCCAATTGCCTGAACCGCTCCATCTGTTGGCGAGAGAGTGCGTCGGCTATGCCATTGTTAATACCCGGCACATGCTTAGCCGTGAACAATATGTTGTTCACCAGGCATTGCCGCACGAACCCTCTCACCAACCCCATTACTCTTCTTGAGTGTGATGATAGTGAGTTCAACACCTGTACCACTGCGAGGTTATCGCACCAAAACAAAATGGTTTTGTTCGCGAATTCCCTCTTCCATATGTGTATTGCTACCACTATGGGGAAAAGTTCTAGGAAGGTCAGATCCCGAGTCCAGCCCTCCAGAACCCACTTCGTTGGCCACAAAGCCGAACACCACCTTCCTGACCAATAGACCCCAAAACCCAGAGACCCGGCAGCGTCAGATTGTACCTGGAGCTCGGCCTCCATCAGCCACCTCTGCCACCATATACTAACTCCATTAAAATTCTGGAGGAAGTGGAGCCAAGTTCTCAAGTCGTCTCTCATGTTGGCAGAGATCCTGATGTGGCAGTGCCCTGGCAAATTGAACCCCGCCCTTTCATACAGCCTGGATAGAAAGGCGCGACCTGGCGCTACCACCCGGCACGCAAAATTAAGGCTCCCCGTTAAGGCTTGGAGCTGCTTAACTGTTGCTTTGGGGTGCCCTAATATTGTTTTGATATCCCTGACCAACGCCACCAGTTTATCGACCGGCAAGCGTGACACTTGCTGCTCGGTATCCAATTCAACCCCTAAAAATGTGAGTACCGACGATGGTCCCACCGTTTTTTCCGGTGCCAGGGGTACTCCTAGCTCCCCTGCCATAGTCTGGAACTCCCTGAGCACGTTCCCACACTCTGTTGTATCCTTTTTACCCAAGAACAAAAAATCATCAATATAATGCAGTATATATTGGGATTTTGTTCTTTTTCTGGCCAGCCATTCCAGAAGGGAGCTAAAATGCTCAAAGGCCGAGAACGATATGGAACACCCCATGGGCATTGCCTTATCATAAAAATACTGGCCTCCGAACTGGAACCCGAGTAGCTTAAAGCTGTTGGGGTGGACTGGCAGTAAGCGAAATGCCGATTTAATATCACATTTCACGAGGAGCGCCCCCCTTCCGCACTCCCTTGCCATCTCTATCGCAGCATCAAATGATGCATAACAAACCGAGCACAGCTCAGGAGGTATGGCATCATTCACAGACCTTCCCTTGGGGTAAGAGAGGTGGTGTATGAGCTGGAATTCTCCCTCCTGCTTTTTGGGTACAATTCCGAGGGGAGACACATGCAAATCGGGAAAGGGTAGGGTCGCGAAGGGGCCCGCAATACGGCCCTCTTTGAGCTCCTTCCTAAGCTAAGGTGGCCACCAAGTTCTCCTTCCCTTCGACTGATTTCAGGTTCCGAACCCAACTTCTTGTTGCCTCGAATCTTGCCGGGATGATAAAACCATCCCTGAAGCCCGACACTACATATTCCACCTTGCCAACCATCGGGCAGCCCGTGAGGGCTTCCTGTAACGCCCTATGATTGACCAGCGTTGGGGCCCTTTCCACCTCCTTGGGGCTGGTTGTTCCCGGTCCCCAGTTTCCCTTGCTGTTTACCCCTTGAGGGCCCCCACGTTCTGTTACAGCTAACCTCTGGGTGTCCTCCCCCGCAGAGGGTGCAAGCATGCCGAAAACGGCACACGGAGCGGGCGCAACCCCCCAACCTGTTAAAATCCCAACAGGTCGTTCCCCTCTGACTCCTGCGGCGCCCACCCTCCCAAAAGGGATCATTCATAGGGGCCACCCCCCCTCTGGCTAGTGTGTGTCCACTGTCGGTCCTGTGCGTACCGACCGCATTAGACATGCACTCGAGCCACAAATCCATAGCATAAACATCTCATCTGATCCCTGGTGTAATCGCTGCCCGTTTTCTAAAACCCTCGTTGTAACAGAGCCACGCCCCCGGGCTCCCGGAGTCATACGCCCTGCGCACGATATTGAGGTACTTGATCAATTCAGTTGCCCTTTCTGGGGCAGCCTGAATCATCACTCCTATCAGCACTGAAAAGGCGGATGACCAATTTGTCCAATTCCTTTCCACCTTGGGGTGCTTAAATCTCTCTTTGTCTTTTTCTTTCTCCCTTGAGTTCGGGTCTGGCACCGGTTCAGTGTATAGAAGTGAGAATACGTCCACGTATTCTCCCCTCCAAATTTTTTTCCTAGTATGGTGGGCCAAGTGGGCGCCCACAGGAGCCCCTACTGCCGCCCATGTACCAGGCTCCCACTGAATTGTTGTGGTCGCTTCGACCTTGTCCTTACACATACTACATGACCCGTGTTGCTGGGTGGCTGACGGTAAGCCTAATTCTCCCTCAGTCCCTATACCTGCCTGCTTCTGACTGGTTTCGGGCGCCCTTGCCGGGTCCTCGTCAGGCCACAGTACCCATGACCCGACCCACCCCATTCTTACTTCCCCTTGAGGTACCGCCTGTGCAGTTTGCTCCTTGCTCCCCGTGATATCCCCCTTCTTGCACTGGCACTGCTGGCAATGTGCACACTTACCTATAGTCTCGCGGCTAGGGCCTGCACCCACGTTGACCAATGAGTCATCATGCGTCTGTGTGCGTTGTTCCTTCTGTCCCATCCCCATCTCCTCGGGTGGTGCCGTGGGGCGTGCTGGCGTCTTCTGCTGCCGTGTGGGCTGCACCACTGGTTGTTGTCGTGCTACCGCGATCCCATCCACTTTCCTCTCGAGCGCCTTGAAACGACCCATGAATGTGTTGAGGGTCTCCAGAACTGCTGCCAGCTGGTCGCCTCGTGCACACTGGGCTGGTGGCTCCTCTCCGTCATCCCTGTGTGGAGACAAATGGCGCCTTCCCCCTTGCCTGGGCCGGGGGGGAGGCCCTGCCGGGCGCCCGGCTTCCTCTGCTGGGGCTGGGGGTCCCGATTCCCCCAGCTCTTGTGCACTCACGGGAACTAAACACCACGGTGCAGCTTCGTTCCGGTCCAGCTCTTCCCTATACCGTGCCGGGGGCTACACCGTTCTCATGCTCGCCCTTGTTCCCCTGTCCAGTGCTTCCCTTTCGGCCCCCAAGGCTGTGCTGCCCTCGCTTTCTCCCTCTTGCTCTGTGTGCCTCTGCCCGCCCGTGGCCTCACCACCCTCTGCCGGCTCAGGGGCCAGACCTTCCACTTCGGGGATCCCCGGGCCCTCTTGCCAGTCGCTAGGGGGCTGCTCGTGGCTCGTTAGGCTATTTAGGGTGGATTCGCATCCACTTATCTGGGCCTGCAGTGCTTCGAGGACCTCCTCGACCCTCTTTGACAGGGCCTTTCTGGCCGGGCCTTTGCCCTTCTTACCTCCATTACCTTTGGCCATGACTCCTCCTCCTCACGTCTGCTTGTTCCCTGCAGCTGTGCTCCCCCGAAGGGATGGCTCCTTGACTGGCTGTTCAGCCTGTACCTTTACCAGCTCCCTACCCTGTGCCCTCCTTATTGGCACTATTACTTATTGCCACTATTGGGGCTGGCCACTATTGGCTCGTGACAATATTGCCACTATTGGCTCGTGGCTCCCTCGCTCTTTGGTCACAATCAGCCGCCCAAATGCCCCTTTTTGTGATTCCCCTGGGGGTTCCCTTCAATTGCCACTTTTTATTATCCTCTCCCTGCCTTTCCTTTTCCTGATTTAATTTAGGCCCTCTGCTGTGGAGCCTCCAGGTTCTGTGAAGGATCCCCCCCCCTGCCTGTTGGCCCTTATCGGGGGCTCCGTGCGAGCCTTTGCTCCCTTGCCTGCACCCCCACTGGGAGCCCTAGGGAACCAGCTAACCCCTGCCCCCTCCCACTGTCGGGGGCCCCTCTCTATTAGTGCTTGTTCAGCCTCTGATCCCCGCTCGCCTGCCTCTCACCCCCTCAAATCTGGAGAGCAGCTTGGAACCACGCTGCCTCCACGATGTGTTGCAGGCGCGGAATGGCCGCTTCGCACCTGGATGCAAGATGGCGACCGTGAAGTCTCTTCCCGCGAGACTTCGCCCAGGCCGCTTCCTGAACCGTGCGCCGCCACCCTGCTCTTTCTTCGCTCCAGCTGGGGGGAGAGGGACAAAAAACGCCGCCCAGCGAGCCGCTACCCATGCCGGGTAGGGCCGCGTGGCGACGGGGCAAAGTTAAATGCAACAGGGCCCTTCCACTCTTCCATGGCTCTACTCACTTAGGGGCACCCTCTCAGCAGGACCATAGAGGTGGTCGTGTTGGAAGCCACACTGAGAGGGACTAGGGGTCCTGCACCTTGCCCTTGTGAAAATGTGGGACACTGTGGGGCCCCCAGAAGTAGAGAAAATAGCGGGGCCCAGGGCAGTTGCCCCATGTTGCCCTGTGGCAAGGCCAGCCCTGGTGAAAGGGTTAGGTCCTAGGATATACTGGGTGCAATGAGCATTATCTCCCCAGAACATATTCCTGAAAGCAAGGTTTAATAATGGGTCTAAATTCATCACCCTCATTTCTTGTAATGTGTGAAGGGATTAAACTGTGGATCTGTCAGCCTTAATTGCTGCAGGAGGCGAATAGAGGTAATATCCCCCTCAGTGGATAATTTCCTACTTCCTGACTCATGAGAACAATGCATCGTTGATAGGAAAAACAAACCAAAAAGAAAGCATAATAACATGATATCTATTAGTGGCCACAGCAATACAAAAATTAACTTTTGAAGAAGAAGGGAACTTATGAATAGGGAGAGGGAGCAATTCAAATGTGCAAAGGAACCTCTCACAACAAAGAGCACAGCCCAGCGGTGGCTGCTGGAGTTTTAGATTGGTGGGGCCAGGGATGGGGCAAGCATTAAAACTTCACGCTTACCTGATTAATGGAACAGAACATTCAGTAACAGAAAAAACCACAGTGTATGCAGAACAAAAGGGTGGCATGCAACAATGAGCAAAATACAAAGCTCTGTGTGAAGAAATCAAAAGGGGGAAAACCATCATTTGCTCCTGTAGATCAGGTGCTAGGGGAAAAAAGTTGGCAGCTCAAGACTTCAAGTTTGTTTAAAAACCAAACCAGGATTTCTTCCCCAAACCAACTGCCATTAAAAACCCAAACCAAGATTTCTCCCCCAAACAATTTTTAATCAGCTTTCAAAGGCCACGAAAAATCAAGCAGGAAAACCTTCCCAATGCTCAGGATTAAAAACCAAACCAGGTTTTCTCCCCCAAACAATTTCTAATCAGCATTAAAAAGACAAAAACAAGAAAAATCAAACAGAAATCACCTCTCTGTGCTGGGGAGGGGCACCAAAAGAGAAATCATGTAAAATAGCTGCCCCTCCCACCCCGGAAAAAAATTGTAGCAAAAGAGTAGCTCTTCATCTTATCTGATCTGATGAAGCTGTTTAACCTGAAAGGGGGAGTGTGCTGCTGCAATGCTTTAAAGAAGTTTTAAGTAAGCAGACTGACTTCCCTCCTCCCCTTGCTCTTTTTCTTGCCCTGATCGGCTAGGGTGATGGTTCAGTCACCCCAAAAATGGTCTAATTTGTTGGATTCCTGAATTGGAATCCATGAGCAAGCTCCCCAGCTTAGACACAATTGAGTACTATCGATGGTGTGTGAGAGAGGTAAAGTATGGGCGAAATTGCCATCACCCTCCCTCTCCCACATGCTTTGTGCCTAGTCACTCACCAGTCCCTGTTCCCTGGCCAGCACAGCCCCCTGTGGCCCCTAATTTACTGACCTGACTTGCCACAGCACTGCCATTGCCTGCTCACACGTGTGTAGCAACAAAGGGCATTTTCAGACAAGACACTCTGCACCCACTACCCACCCATTATACATGTTGCAGGGCTGCAGTGTTGCCCGATGGGTGCCCTGTAATATCTATAGTGGGTGGAGAGTATCTTGTCTGAAAACGTCCAAACAGTGAGAAAACACTGTTTGCACATGCTCAGAGGCTTCAAGGCACTTCTCTGTAGCAGCTGCACATGTGCAGTGTTTGCTGCTGCATGGGGAGGGGATAGTAACTACAGCACCACGGTGATGAGGTCAGTAACTAGGGGCTGCGGCTCGGCTCTGGGGTATTTTGAGGGGCACTGGGGCACTTTGTGGGAGACCGCCCCGGAGCCCTGAATGTAGAACCACCCCTGGTACAGCCAGGACAAGAGTCTCAGAAGAGTCGTGTGTGAATGCAGCCTAAGTCTTATTATTCATTCACCCACTATAGAATACAAGCAGAATTAGGATAACCCCTGCTTTGCAGTCCCTTCCCCAGTAGCCCTTACCTTCAGGGATTGGTGGTGCTTGCCAAACGGTTAGGTCCTACCCTGCCTAGCCCTTCCATAGCCACTGTTCTTTCTGCTCACCCACAGCAAATCCTCCCTCTCAAACTGCGCTGCCCGCTTCTACAGACCTGCTGAATCTCTGAGCGCTAACGGCAGGAAGATGTTACCGCTACTGATCTAAGCGGAAGGCTGATGGCAGTGCTGTGGGCCAAACCCTGCAGTGATTTGACACGTAACCCAGCAGCCTGCTACAGTCCCGAATCAAATTCCCTCTTAGTAATTTTTCATTGTTGCCTAACCTCCTGTGCTTCCACATTAAAAGTGTTTCTTCCTCCCAAAGGTCAAATGATACTGAATTTATCGCATCTTACAGCAGACTGACACTGCAATTGCTGTCCTGCCAAACTCTTTGTTTAGAAGATATATAGGTGGGTCTTGAAAAGCAAGTGAGTATTCTGAATTCTTTTCTCCTTGTTCTATACAGCCTGGTGAGGTCAAAAACAGTCCGAAGGACAATTGCACCATGTACAGCTGTGTGACGATTAATAGGCAACTCATCTCCTCCACCTCTGAGATCTCCTGCCCAGAATTTCTTGAGAATGCTTGCCAGCCTGTAAGTAGACACTGAGCTTGTTCCTTTTGATGCATATCCTCTGAGACCATGGTTGGTTTGTACACTGGGGTATGGGTGGTCTTTTCCCAAATTACTAGTCTAAAGGACAAATAAAATGATAAAACAACTGAAGTAGCTGCCAGTCAGGCAAATGGTCAGGAGAGGGTACCGACTATTTTTGGAAATGGAGGTATATAGTAGGTAGTTATTGCCATATGGCTTAAAAATTTGTCCAAATTATTATTATTATTATTATTATTATTATTATTATTATTATTATTATTATTATTATTATAGCGCAAGCAATGTACTTGGTGCTTTACAAAGAATAAGATAGACACGGTCCCTGCCCGAGAGCTTACAATTTAAAGACAGGGGGAGGGGAGACAGGGAAGGGGGAACAGAGGGAGAGAGAAGGGATGCAACATTCATGAGGATGCGAGAACTCAGGTACATTATTATTATAAGCATTTGTATAGCGCCAGCTGTGTACCTGGTGCTTTACAGACCAATAAGATAGACACAGTCCCTGCCTACGGCTTACAATCTAATAGACATGGAGGGGGGAGACAAGGAGAGGGGACATAGGGAGAGACACGGGATAAATAACATTCAGAGAATGCGAAGTCTCAGGTGCACATGCTTGGCTTGGTTGCAGCTAGGCAGGAGTCTGTGGGGAGGGCAGACAGTATTGAAGGCAAGTCCTAGCAGGCGTCGGGAAAGGCACTGAGGAAGAGGTGGGTTTTGAGGAGGGATGTGAAGGTGCGGAGGGAGGGGGCAAGGCGGATGTGGGCAGAGAGGGAGTTCCAGGCATGGGGCGCAGCAACGGAGAAGGGGCGAAGGTGGTGAAGGGAGCAGGGGAGATGAGGCAGAGTGAGGGACTATTGGGCAGAGTGAGGGGCAGAGGAGGAGCGAAGAGTGCATACAGGAGTGTGTAAAGGGACTAGGGCTGAGAGGTAAGGGGGAGCCAGGTTGTGAAGGGATTTGTATGTGAACACGAGGAGTTTGTGAAGGATGCGTTCTGGAAGGGGGAGCCAGTGAAGCGAGGAGAGGCTGCACGTGGTCGAAGCGACGGGCTGAGTGGATGACCCTAGCAGCGGAGTTTTGGATGGTGATAAGGGGGGACAGGTGAGAACGGGGGAGGCCAGTAAGGAGGAGGTTGCAGAATCAAGGCGAGAGATGACGATGGCGTGAACAAGGGTTTTGGCTGAGGAGATGGAGAGAAAGGGGCAAATCCAAACAATGTTGTGGAGTGCGAAGTGACAGGACTTGGCAACAGAGTCGATGTAAGGTTTAAAGGAAAGGTGAGTATCGAAGATGAAGCCCAAGCTATGGGCTTGGGGAATGGGGCGGATGGTGACCCCATCAATAAGGATGAACAGGGAAGAGGGAGAGGAAGGGTAGGGAGGAAAGATAAGGAGTTCAGTCTTAGCCATGTTGAGCTTGAGCTGATGTTAGGACATCCAGGCAGAGATATCAGAGAGACAGTTGATGAGGCGAGGAGAGAAACGGGTGGAGAGATAGAGCTGAGTGTCATCAGCATTAAGGTGGTATTGGAAGCCGTGGGAGGCAATGAGTTTGCCAAGGAACAGGGTGTAGATAGAGAAGAGGAGTGGGCCCAGGACAGAGCCTTGGGGAACCCCAACTGAGAGGGCGAGGGAGGAGGATTTGGAATTGGGAAGAGACACATTAAAGGAGCGGTCAGAGAGGTAGAAGGAGAACCAGTCAAGGACAGAGCCGCAGAAGCCTAGGGAGCAAAGGGAGTCCAGTAGGAGTGTGTGGTCCGCTGTGTCAAAGGCAGCAGAGAGGTCAAGGAGGACAAGGATGGAGTAAAGGCGCTTAGATTTAGCGACAAGTAGGTCATTGGTGATCTCGGCAAGGGCAGTTTCAGTGGAGTGAAACTGGGAGTATTCAGTAATTGGGAGCATGCAGATAACAGGTGGATAATCCTGGGTGGGGATACTTAGCAGGAGTTAGGAAGGGCAGAGCAGAAGGGGTGGGATTTGAGGAGGAACTTGAAGTTGTGGAGGGTGGGGGCAAGGCGGACGAGGGCAGGGAGGGAGTTTTAGGTGTGCGGGGCAGCGAGGGAAAAGGGATGAAGGCGGTTGGGGAAGCAGGGGAGGCGTGGGAGGGGATGGAAGAGGAGAGGAGTGCACGACCAGGGGTTCGGAAGGAGATCAGGGCAGAGAGGTAGGGGGAAGTGAGGTTGTGAAGGGCTTTGTAAGTGAAGACGAGGAGCTTGTGCAGAATACGTTCGGGAAGAGGGAGCCAGTGGAGAGAGGAAAGGAGAGGAGAGGCTGCACGTGGTCAAAGCAACGAGCTAGGTGGATGATCCTGGCAGAAGAGTTTTGAACAGAGATGAGGGAAGAGAGGTGGGAGCGGGGAAGGCCAGCAAACAATAGTCGAGGTGTGAGATGACTAGGACGTGGATGAGAGTTTTGGCAGAGGAGACAGACAGAAAAGGGTGGATCTTGGAAACGTTGTGGAGGGAGAAGCAGCAGGATTTGGCCACAGAGTCAATGTAGGGTTTAAGATGGAGACCCTGTCAATGGTATTTGACAGGGAAGAGGGAGAGGAAGGATTGGGAGGGAAGATCAGGAGTTCAGTTTTCGCCATGTTCGGTTTGAGTTGGCGCTGAGACATCCAGGCGAAGCTATCAGAGAGAGAGTTGGTGAGACGAGTTTGGACAGAGGGGAAGAGGGAAGAAGTGAAGAGACAGAATTGAGTGTCGTCAGCATATAGGTGGTATTGGAAACCGTGGGAGGCAATGAGTTTGCTTAGGGATTGGGTGTAGATAGAGAAGAGGAGAGAGCCAAGGACGGAGTCTTGGGGAATCCTGACTGAGAGGGGTAGGGAGGAGGAGGGGGAGGAGTTAGGAAGAGATACATTGAAGGAGCGGTCAGAAAGGTAGGAGGAGAACCAGTAAAGGACAGAGTCCCAGAATCCAAGGGAGTGAAGCGATTCAAGCAGGAGCGAGTGGTCAACAGTGTCGAATGCAGCAGAGAGATCAAGGAGGACAAGACTAGAGTAAAGGCGATTGGATTTAGCCACAAGAAAGATCGTTGGTGATCTTAGTCAGAGCGGTTTCAGTGGAGTGAAGGGGGCAGAAGCCAGATTGGAGGGGGTCAAGGGAGAAGTTGGCGGAGAGGAGGTTGAGGCAACGGGAGTAGACAACCCATTCAAGGAGCTTGGAAGCAAAAGGGAGGAGCGAGACAGGATGGTAATTAGAGGGTTCAGAGGGATCCAGGGTGGTCTTTTTGAGAATGGGGGAGAGAGTGGCCTGTTTAAAGATAGAGGGGATGGAGCCGGTAGAGAGGGAGAGGTTGATTATATGCAGGAGGGGAGGGGCGATGGTGGAGGCAATGGAGGTCAGGAGGCGGGAAGGAATGGGGTCCAGGGGGCAAGTGGAGGGGTTGGAGGAGGAGAGCAGGGAGGAGACTTCCTTAAGGGAGGTGGGAGGGAAGGAGGACAGGAGGGAGGTGCGGGGAGGAGGGAGAGGGCGGGGAGTAGTAGGGGGAGAGGACTTGGAAGCGATATCCAGACGGATCTTAGAGGTGAAAAAGAGAGCAAGATCCTGAGTGGAGAGAGAAGAGGGGGGAAGAGGGCAGGGGGGTTTGAGAAGGGAGTCAAAGGTAACAGGCAATAGTTACACCACAAGGATTTCCTGTTCTAAGTATCCTAAGTGAAGATCCTTTGGTATCTGAGATAACTGTGTGGAACTGTTGGATGCTTTAATAATTGCCCATTTGTATCAGAGAGCTTTTTTCTTCATAGAATGAACAACCTAACAAATTCCATTGTACAGCAATCGGATTTAAAAATAAAAATAAAAAAATTAAAGTGAACATTTAGAGCTTGTGCTCTCAAATGCTTTTTGGGAGGCAATTGCCTCCTAACTTACGTTAACCTCCCCTAAGTTCCCATGAGCAGGGTGATTAAAGCAAGGATAAAGAAGGATACTTATCTCTACAAAAGGTGGGATTAAATTGTGGAGAGAGGGTCCTACATTGAAGGTCTTACTCATCTGTACTGGCAGCAGGGGAGTTACCTCCCTCAATGAGTCCTCTGCTATCCCAGCAAACCTCAGTACTTTCTCTTTTTGAGTTTCCCTACAGCATCTCTTCTGCACTGTTCGCTTGTATTTCCAGTTCCCCCTGCTTGCAGTTCCCTGAAAGCTCCAGATGAGGGAGATCACAGGAAGGGAAGACCTATTTAACTCCTGGTTTTCCTTTCTCACTTGTTGGAACAAAGGGGAAAGAGGGTTACTCCCTACCCTGTTTAAAGTATGCTTGTGAGACCAAGTCATGAGTCTAACGCTTTCTACAATACAAGCTGCACAATCATTATTTCAGTGGAGGGCACTATTCTTTTGTATGTGTTTGTGTGTATAGCAAGCCCTTTTCACACGGGTGCTCCCCTCCACCGCACGCACATGTGCATTGGAGGGGCGCCCGTGCGAACGCTGCCCACAGTGGGTGTGCAGTGGGTGGGCGTCCATGGGAGCTATGCCCATGGGGTGGGTGTGTGTGTGTGCATGCTCCTGCACTCCATCCATCTCCACCTATCACCCACGCACAGAGGCACTGGGGAAAACAGTGGTGCCTCCGTGCGTGGAGATGGGTGAGCACCTATGGGAACGGGTGCACACCCATCTCCATCCACTGCGGGCGCATACCCATCCCCCACCCACCGTGGCCCATTTGAAAAGGGCCTCAGATTCAGTAACCCAGAAAAGTAACACCTCTTCCTGCTTTCTTTTACTAGGGCACCATTACTTTACTGCCTAACGGCTGCTGTAAGACATGTGAGTATAACTTCCCAACTATCGCACAGCCACTCTGAAGGAAAACAGCAGGTTATTGTTGATTTGGGGGTGTGTGGTTTTTTAAAGGCCTCACATGGGCTGTTTCCTGAGGAGGGTACAAGCCACTTTAAGAGGCTATCGTCTGGGGAATGTACCTGCAGCAACCACAGCACCCTGCAAAACTAGCCTTCACCTTTCTCCCTCGGACTTTCCAAATACACACACCCTGTCAGGCATAACTGATTTGTAAAATCACCAAGCAATTTATAGTAAATGAGTGCTTCTATCTCTTTGCTTTATAATTTAGTTGCCACTCAGTGGCTCCAGCAAAGCAGGCGCAGTCCAGGCAATCAGTGCAGTGAGCCAATGCTTAAAGTCAAATCCCAGCCATAGACTGGATTTCACCCATGAACCAGGGGTTCTTCACCTTTGGCTTAAAGGATAAAGCCAGACTGTTTGAGATTTCCAGATGCCTGTTCAATGAAAGTGGTTTTTTTTCCCCAGAAGATTTTTCTGTGTATCAGTCTCTCTCTCTCTCTGAGATTCTGAAGTCATTTGAATTCTGCTCTCTTGCCCCACAGGTTTACCACATGAAACTCCATCACCTTGCTCTCTCACCTCATCTGAAAGCTATATCACTCACCAGGGCTGCCGTTCACTGGAGAAAATCTCCCTGACTCAATGCCAGGGAATGTGTGGAACCTTCTCGCTGTAAGTTCACAGAATGGGACAATCAGATACTGATATATTGTTTATATTAAAGGGAATATCTATATGTCCATTAAAGGAGCATACTGACAAATATTAGAAGAGCTGGAAGTAGCTCTGCTCCAAGACTCATGAGGGAGAGGATCTGTAACGGGTGTATTGGAACTGGCTGAGAGGCTGATGCACTTAGTAATGGGGTTCTGTCCGAACCAGGCATTTCATTTGGTCTGAACAGAAATCAAAAAGAATCCGATTGCATGGTCTGATTTCTGATTGGACTGAACAAAATATTATGGCCATTTACACATGTGCAAAATGGTCACTGGCCAATTTGTGCGTGATTAAAAATGGCATTGTCCATTGTGTGCATGCACAAATGGCTGTTTTGGGGTTTAATTTCAATGGGATTCCGATTGGAAAAGATTCTGATCAGAATTCCAGTCAAAATACAGACAACTGTCCCATTTTGGGGGGAAATACTGGCAAAAACAGAAGTGGTTCTGAACCACTCCTAGCCCCTCCATTATGAACTCCTGAGTGGTGAGGAAGCCAGGCCTGAGGTATGCAAGGGATGAGGGGTGCTCTATCACCCCAATGACATTGCAAGCCAGAGCCTATAATAATTTGGTGCAAATTTACCGAACCCCTTTATCGCAAACACCCCGATATAACGAACACGCACCGAAGTCCCATGAGGGTTTGTGTTATAGGTTGTCCTGTAGCTGTGTTTAGTTCTCCTTGGCTATTAGTATTAATAATTAATTTATTTATTATTATTATATATTGCCAGCAGCACTGAATAATCATTAAAGACAGGTCCCTGCCCTGAGGGGCTTGCAAGCAAAAGTGAACGCCAGCGTAGCTTTTGCACTACTACAGCACATGTAGGTGGCAAGAGACTTGTCTGATGCTGACGGCAACTATACAAGCATTTCCAGGATCTGATCATTGTCCAGAGAAGCTGCTTGTCCAGAATTAAAATATGAATGAGACAGAGGTTATGGTGGGGTGCAGCGGGGTAGGGAGTGGTGCAGCAAGAGTAAAATCCCAAGGTGTGTGATTTACTGAGAAGTAAAGAAAGCATTTCCCAATGGGGGATGTGCACAAGGCTTGAGCCAGTGGAGCCAGTATCAGTGCACTAGGACACGAGAATCTCAGCAAGTCATTTAGTGGTATCTGTTAAAATCCATATGAAAAAATAAACTCTGGTCACCTGCAGCCTGTTACTGAATGGGACCAGTAGCCCATGGGTGCAGGAAAACCCAAACTTGGTTCAATGTGGAAAATGAATTACTGTACAAATTGCTCAGAAGGATTATTTTGTATTACAGTGGCAACTAGAGGCATCAAGGTCTTATTGCCCTAGTTATTGCATACACACAGTGGGAAGGTGGTCCTTGCTTCAAAACACTTTTCAGTCTAAACAGAGAGGTCTGAGGAGTTAAATCTAAACACTGGTTAGGGCTGATTTCATAGCAAGGATGGTCTATTGAACCTCAGGTAGTAGCTGGCTGCACCACATCTGGTCTAGTGGGAACAGAAACATATGTTTATTATTAATTATTATTATTTATATAGCACCAGCAGTGTACTTTGTAGGGATGGGACTCCAGGGAGATTATCAGGTATTGGATTTATCAGTATCAGATCTCCCGATATTGGATTTATCAATATCAAAATATCGGATTTTTAATATTGCTGATTTTCTCTGATCTTTAACATTGCGGCTATTGACTTCAATGGGCAATGTTAAAAATCCAATATTCCGATACTGCCAATTATCAGTATTACGGATTAATTCGATACCGATAGTCCCACCCCTAGTACCTGGCACTGTGGAATTGCTAGTTACAGACAGATCCCTACCCCTAAAGGGCTTACAACCTAAGAGATACGGGAGGGGTGAACATCGGGAGACACAAGACTACATTCATGAGAGTCTAACTGAAACATGAACATATCTAACTCAAACTTCAATTTTTGAAAGGGGCCAAAGGTGTTGGGAATTCCACTCCGTTGTGAAGGTCAACAGGGTTGGGGTGCCTGGATCACACAGGCCTCTTTGGAATCCTCAACCTTAATCCCTTGCTTGTTCTGTACAGATTACACTACACTTCAACATGGGAATGTAGAGCTCCATCAACTGAGCTAAAGCTACAGCACCTTCCCACCAGTGGAGGCCTTATTAAAAACTTTCCCTAGTTCCATACAACCAGGGTTGCTGGATCAAAATTTCTAAAATAAGAGACGTTACAGAACTGTGGAGTTCTGAAATAAGGGATGTCCGTTATGTTCTATGGAACTGTAGGGTTCTGAACCAAGGGGTGAATATTATGTTCAATGGAACTGTGGGGCTCTGTAATGAGGGATGCCCATTTGTTCCATGGGGCTCTCAAATAAGAGATTTAAGTAGTCTTCTATGGAACTGTTGAGCTCTGAAATAAGGAGCATCCATTATCTTGTATAGATCTGTGGGGCTCAGATTTAAGGGGCATTCCCTTAAAACAGGGGTGGGGAACCTCAGGCCTGGGGGGCCAAATGCGGCCCGCAACAAGTTTTTATTTGGACCTTTTCCAGTTACTGGATCTGAGCCCTGGATCCAGTTCCCACCTTCAACCACTGAAACACTGAGCTCGGGGTAAGGGAGCAGAGATGAAGTCATGCACAGAAGGATAGGGAGCAGATCCATAGCACAAATCCTTGACCTGGGCCCTTCTTTTCTCGAGTACACACCTTAATCACCCCTGCCCCCAACATGTATGCGGCCCTCGGAGTTTGTACTAATTCTCCAAGTGGCTCCCAGGGTAGAAAAGGTTTCCCACCCCGCCTTAAAATAAGTAGCCTATGGCAGTCCTACTTACAGCAGCACATTTGCCTAAATGACACCTCCTTTAACCTATGACTCTTTCATGCCAGCTCATATCAGGGGTGTAATTGTATCTTTTCCCGTTTCTAACGAACAGGTACTCTGCTGAGGCCAACTCCATGGAGCACAAGTGCTCTTGCTGCAGGGAAGTATCAACCACAAAGAGGGAAGTCTTACTGAGATGCCCCAATGGGCGATCCGTAAAGCATAGTTACCTGCATGTGGATAGCTGTGACTGTCTCAGCACCGAGTGCAACTCATCTAATGAGACCCACAGTGTGGCAACTACAAGGAAACAGATTACCTAAACGCTGCAGAGCAAGTCAGTTCATAAATCCGGGAAGGAGAGGTACACAATGCCATACAGTGCAGCAAGAGAATGAGACCAGGAGGAACCACAAATGTTTCTCATCGTCCAAGAGTAATTCAGTGCTTTGCCCTCTCTAGATTGCTTTCCATTGTGCTTTATTTATTTGTGTACAGAGGAGAATTTTTTGCAGGCGGAAGGAGAATCTTTGTCTGGCTTTCAATCAGCTTCTTTTGCTTCCAATTATTAAAGATGTTTAAAAGCGAGGTGCCTCTGTGTTTCTCTTGGACTGTGTGTGTCTGCTTTCCTGAGACACACAAGTACTACAAAGGGCAGCTGTGCTCCAGGTTGACTCTCGGGGGCAGAGTGGAGAATTTATAGAACTTTTGGGTTCAGTGGCCAAGACTACAAGGCTATTCTGTACAGTCAGGTCTGAAAAGATTGCAGGGATGTCGCCCCTTGAGTTTGGGGTACCAGGACAGTTCTCTCAGCTTCATAGAGGCCCAAATTAAGGATTGGACTATTCCCTGCCACCAAACTCAGGCAGGGCCATGTCCCCACTTTTCCACAGATAGGTTAGGGCTCAAAAAACATTGCTTGATGTGGACTCCCTGGACAGCTATTGCCCTGTCTCTAACTTTGCCGTTTTAGGGAAGGTTATTGAATGAACAGTTGTTCGGCAACATCAAGATGCCCCTGAAGCTATCAAATTCCTGGATCCATGTCAGTCTGGCTTTCGTCCTGGGTATAATACTGAGACAGCAATTCTGGCCTTGGTCGATGATCTATGCTAAGAGATCAATAAGAGAAATTGTACCCTGATGATCCTGTTAGATCTTTTGGCAGCCGTTGATGCTGTTAGGATATAAGCAGCTGCCTAACTGAGTCAAACCAATGGTCTGTCTTAGCCCAGAACAGCAGGGTTTCATATCCAGGATTCCCAGCAGAGACCTCACCCCGGCGTGCTACCAGAGATCCTGAATTGAAGATGCTGGGTATTGAACTTGGGACCTTATACATGCAAAGCATGCACTCTACCACCTGAGCCATGGCCCACCCCAATGTGAGGTGTTGATGACACAAGGGTGGAACCTGGCAGGGGTCCACAGGATGCCTCTTGAGTGGTTTCACTTCTGCTCATTCCTGTAAAGGAGGTTCCATCAGGAAGTGATGTTAGTTGGTTGGTCCTGTGATTTGGTGGGGATTGGAACACTCATCATTGATGGGGTACAGACTCCCTTGGTTACTCAGGTTCATAGTCTTGGGGTGCTCCTGGATCTTGAACTGCATCTGGAACTTCAGGTCATGCAGTGGTCAGGAGTGCCTTTCACCAACTCCATCTGGTGAGAAGGCTGTGTTCCTTTCTCTTAGATAGGGATCTGGTCACCATCATGCATGCCTTCATTACCTAAGGCTAGACTAATGCAGTACCTAGTGTAACAATTTGCCACAGTGACCAGAGACCATGGGTTCAGCTATGAATTATGCCCTGGTAAGATGTTGAAATAATGAGTCGGGACTCCAGTTCACAATACATGGGTTTACTGACATCCACTCCACCTAGGCTTGGGCTTAGCAGATGTGGTTTGATTGAAGTTACACAATGGTTTATATACAGGTAGCTGATTGCATATTATACATATACAACTTAATACACACATTCAGTGGTTATCATGGTTCCCAGTCAAGACATTCCATTTCTTCTCATCAGTCCTTACTGTTCTACCTGCCCCAGTGCCCCCCATAGGAATATTATGCTATGTCCTACCCTTGTGCAGCACAGCCCCTTCCTAATTAATCAGATCTCAAAGTTCATCCCAAGAAAATCTCCTTGGCACAGTGCTGAGACTGCATTGCTTTACCACTTCTTGCTTCAGTTGCCAGGATTTTTGTCATGAACATAACATACGTAACTCAGGCTAACCACTTCAGAGCGCCTATATGCTGTCTTGTGCTGCTATATGTCATGATATGCTCGTGCTATACCATGCAAATGTGCTTGTGTCATACACCTTCCCAGGCTATAAGCTATCACCGCCTCCCTCCTTGTGTCCCTCTGTGGCCTCTAAGATCAGCTGAGAGCACCCTCTTGCACGTTCCATCATTGACTCAGGTCCAGTCATTCCAGGCACGTAGATGCATTCTCGGTGGCTGCTCTAAGCCCTAGTTTGAGCATCTTCCGGGTGTCAGTGGTGAGTCCTATTTATTTGGCCAGGCTTTCAACAGGCAGTATTATACCAGGGTGTGTGTTTTATTTTTATGAGGTTTATTGTGTATTAATATATTATATATTTATGATGTGGGCTGCCCTGAGCCTTAGGGGATAGGGCAAGATAAAAAAACTAACAACTAACTAACTCAAGCAAGCAAGCAAGCTTTGGGTAGCCTATGTAACCAGAAAGTAGGGTTCACTCTGATATCCTACTGCACCTCAGGCTTGAGCCTGGGGTTTGGCAGATGTGCTCCATCTGGCATCCCATCCCCCACCCCTCAGATAACTTCCATGGCCTCCCTCAGTGCCCACCCCACAGTGAGAACCACTGGATTATTTACATATGAAAAGTAGCTCCTTCTGCTGTAACATTTGTCATGCAGTGTGGATTACTTCCCATGTATCTGTTAACAGGAGACCCCCTCCCACTCATGACTATTGGGGGGTGGGTACCCCAATATCCACCATTCCTTAAACTTTGGGGGGAATTAGCTTAATGACTTAAACCGGGGTCTCCACGTGTTCAAAAGGATCAAGCTGAGGACAGTACGCACTACAGGCAGTTTATGTACCCTCCCCAAATAGAAAGAGAGTGAGAGAGACAGGTGTTCAATAACAACAAGTTTATTGCTATACAAAACAGAGAAACACAGCCCCGGTCTGGCTGGCAGGATTTAAAAGGGGAAAACACAAGTGGCTTGCAGGGAGTATGGTAGGAGAAGGAGGGGTGTGTGTGTCCGGTGTCGGCTCAGCGATGGGGAGTGAGAGAATGCAAATGAGGGAGAGAGGGAGAGAGACAGGGCTTCCCCAATTGGCTGGGAAAGTCTGGACCTGTGGTTGCCTTTCCTTGCCTGTCGAGACGGGACAGGCGGCCCACGGATCCAGCGGAGTTCGGGGGATGGAGGAAGGAGAAGGGGCAGACCAAAGTCTCAGCGATCTCTCAACTCAGACACGCATAGAGTGACCTGCACGTATCTGGGTCCCAAGATTTCTCAGTGGTTGAGGGGAAAACAAGGGGCAGTTATTGGTTGCTGAACAAAGGGTTTGGGGAGGCTACGAAGGGTCATTGGGGGTACTCAATGGGTTAACAAGGGGAGAAGTCACAACTTTTGCTTCCATTACAAAGGTGACTCCAAGATATGCAAAAGATCTCTTTGACACACAGGGAAACTATAAACAAAAAGTGAAGGGAGGGAAGGAAGGGCTAATGACAGACTTCAGGATACAATAAGTGTGTGTCTGGTTTCTCTTGAGGAATAAGGAGATAGGATGATGCTGCTCTGAGTCATGGCTACCAGTCCTTTGTCACAACAGGGTGAGCCCCCTCTCCTTAATGACTCCATTCTTTACTCCGAGGGCTCTCCCTTCCAATCTTTCTCTCAACCTTAGGCTGGTATTTTTCCATGAGTTGTCCCTTTTGGCTAGGAGTTAGGGTGGCTGGGCCTGATCCTTATTTTCCATGCCCCCCTCCTCTTGCATCCAGTGTGGGGCTTTTCCCCAAGCCTCCTTGCCCTTGGCTAACAATTCCCCCCATTGGAGACCTTTTAATCTTATTAAAATGGTCCCCACAATATGGGATGGGCCACACCTGAACCGTAGCCTACCTAGCCCAATACGTTGGCTCACAACAAGTAAAAACACCAGCCGCCAGAAGACCACCAATGTGGTCTGTTGGAGTCTCTTCTTAGGACACTGATACCTAGGACCCCAGTTCAGCAAGATCCCCTTCCCCTTCCCCTTCATTATTGCGGAAAGGTATGGGGTTGGGTCAACATACCACGAGGCAGTGGGGGTCGAGCGTTCTGGGTGATAAAAGGGGCAACCAATGGAAGGGAGTGGAAAGGAACAGGAAGAAGAAGGAAAACACGAGATAGTTCAGACTGGGGTACTTAAAGTTATACAAAATGATCAATACAATTATAATAAAAATCAACAAAAATTACATACATAGGTACACCTGGGAGATGCTTGTTACATCTACATTCTGACTTGAGTCACCTGTGTTTATTCTGGGGGGGGGGACTCCGGAGGAATTAACAGGTATTGCCACAGGTTAATCTAGTTTTACTTACATGCGAGCCTTGGCCGTGGCTTACTTGTTTTCTTGAGAGATCCTGCACACTTAGAGGAATGGATCGCTTCTTAATGTTAGGTCCCTTATTCTGAATTTTAATTTACCAACCCTCCAAAAACCCCTGGCCATAAAAATCCAATTACCAATCTGTATCTGTAACAAGGAGCGCCGTTCAATGGGACAATTCCATCCAGGTGTATCCTGTTTGGCATGATGGTCCATAACTTTCAGCTGTGAAAATGAGCTGAAATAACTTAACAAACAAAGTTCCTTTGGCTGGAAGCTGGAACAACTGCGGTGTGGCTAGGAGGGTGGAGAAAGCTCTTCTGCTCCCAAAGTCCGGTGCTCCCGGGCTCACCATCAGGCATACAGTTCTGGGTGGCAAGAAGTCTTCACTGAGACATGAGTTCAAAGTTCATGCTGTACCGCCAGAAAAACACCTGATAACCATCTCTGGGAAGGAAAGTTCTCTCGAGATTGGGGGGAGGGGGGGCGCTTTCCATGATCTCTTTCCATGGAGCTGTGTCGTGGGCCCCTGCCTGTCTCAGCTGGGAAGTTGTACCCTGAGGGCAGAGGCTCCAGACTGGTTCCAGTAAACATCCAGTTCCCAAGTTTTGTTCCTGGCACCGAGCTTTGGAGTGACACCCTTCCCATCTTTTCACGAGGTTCGTGGATCTTTTTGTTGGCTCCTTTCCTGGCATGGGTTCAACAGCTACACTCTTCCCGACCGACGCTTGCTTCTGGATTTGCCTGATGAGATAAAATGTTGGGGGGGGCTTCTCGTCCGGGGGTGAGGGTTAACCGAGGACTAGGAGAGAGACTGAGGACATGGATGTCCCTCCTTCAGGAAAAAAAGGAGGGGGGAGTTGAAGGGATGGACAGTTTTATGAACCTTTTTAATCATCATCATTGACATATCCAATAAGGGAATCAAATTCCCCCATTTCTTGGCGGAGGGGAGCGGATGGAGGCTGATTTCCTTCCAGGACTGGATATCTGTTTCCCGGCCTTCCTTTAATTACAACTCGGCCTGTGATGAACTGTATCACATGGGGATCTTCTCTCATAAACAGTTCCCATCTAGCGGCGCCGTTGTGGTAAAACTTTACAACCACTCTCTCCGCAACTCCCCCCGTGGCTTTCCAGGTGGCCACCCCAACAAGAGTTCTGTGTGGTCCTCCGGTCTCGCTATAGCAAAACCTGAAATGGAAGGTTTGCCTGATGATCAGGTTGCTAACCCTTGTGACTAGTCTCATGGCTGGATTGACTGAGACCCTGTTCCGGTGGTGTGTCAAGTGGGGGTACATCTGTCCTCTTGGTCTCCTCGGCCTTACCCTCCTATTCATGGCTTCCCTGTGATGAGGCTGAGAGTTCTTCTACTGAGCAGGGGTGGAAGAGCTAGTCTGATCTAGGGGCTGGCTTGCTGTGGGCTCCACAGGTTTACTGGCCCACTCCTTGAGCTGGGAGCTGTGAAAATACTTTCTTCACGGCTTACCTCTTTTACCTTCTGGAATTTTCACCTGGTAAACAGCTTGACTAACTCTATTGACTATTCTGGCAGGACCTTCCCATTTGTGTGTTAGGGAATGCTTTGAGGCTGAAAATTTTTGATCCATTACTGCCTGCCCTTCTTCCCAGACAATGAGCTTTCTGATCCACCCCAGCCTCTTATCTATATCTTGTTGGGCTACTCCTAGGCTTTTAGCAGCCTATCTATGGATTGTTGCTAGTTCATCCACCAATATTTGTATCCAATCCTCAGAGACGGTTTTGTTTTCCCAACCACCAGGACTCAGGCATCTGCATGCGCCTCCCTGTCACCTGGAAGGGAGTGTATCCATGCACTGCCTTAGAGGCTCTCAGGGCCATCAGAATGAGAGGGAGTTTTTCATCCCAGTCTTTTCCTGCCAGGCTAATCTGTTTCTTTAAGCTTCCTTTAAAGTGCGGTTAGTTCTCTCGACTAGCCCGGAGGAGGCAGGGTGTCCAGCTATGTGAAAGCATTGTTTAATTCCCAGGGCTTTGCATAGTTCCTGCATCACATGCCTGACAAAATGGGGTCCCATGTCTGAATCTATGCACCAGGAAATACACCATCTGGACAGGACAATGTTAAACAACATTTTGGCTGTTGTGCTGGCAGTGTTGTTTTTACAGGGCAGCGCTTCCGGCCATTTACTGAAGGCATCCACTATAATGAGACAGCATTTATTGCCTCTGGCTGTAGTGGGAAGGGGGCCTATGTAGTCTATTTGAATCCTGGCCCAAGGACCCTCAATATGCTGGTGCTGAATTGGAGCTTTAAGAGTCTGGCGATCTGCATTGACCATGGCACATGACAGACGATTATCACACCATTGATCTACATCTGTTTTTATCTGAGGCCACCATCCTGTGTCTTTTACCCTGTTTAAAGTATCCTGCTTACCTCTGTGCCCTTGCTCGTGGACAAACTGTATTAGCTCCCCCTGTACATTCCCCAGGACGATCCAATATTTATTACCCCCAGGATCGATTGCCCACCATACCTCGTTGTCTTTGGTGATGGTGTATCTCCCTGTGCTGTCTTTTCCCCATTGTGCCAAGCCCTCTGTTTCCTTGTCCCCTTCCTGTAAAGTGCCTAGGTCTAGGGTGGTTACCCCTGATCCCAACATGCTGGCTCTTGTGGTGACTGGGGCTTGTGTCAAATCGATTTTTAGAGTTGTCAATGCTTCTTGTTGATCAGGGTCCCAATCACATGCCTGTCCCTTTTTCAGGAGCTTGTACAGAGGCCTTGCCTTGTCTGCGAAGAACTCTATAAAGTCCCTAGAAAAGTTCAGGGTGCCCAGTATGGCTCTGAGGGAATGCAGGTCTGTGGGTGCATGTAATTTAGCAATCACTTCCACCCTCTGTGTATCTGGGGACCTTCCCTCTTCTCCCAAACTGATCCCCAAGTATTTCACCTCCTTTTGCACAAGCTGTGCTTTGTCTCTATTAACCTTGAACCCAGTCTCTTGAATTATGGCGAGTACCTCCCTAGTTACTTCTGTGGTCCGGTTCCTGTCTGGGGAATGCACCAGGACATCATCTACATATGATAAGACACACCCTCTTGATTCCGGCTTCAATTTATCCCACATTTTTGACACCACCAAGTGGTAAATGCTGGAGGATGAATGGAAACCTTGGGGAGTTCTGGTAAAACTGTACTGTTGATTGCTGTACATAAACGCAAACTTGTACCAACAGGCTGGATGGAGAGGGATTGTAGAGAAAGCATTTGCCAAATCAATGACAGAGTACCAGCAGGACCCTGCGGATATCACTGCTACTATCTCGTTGTATTTAGCTACCACTGGAGCAAAAGGAGGAGTCACTGTATTTAGAGCCCGATAGTCTACAGTCATCTGGTAAGTCGCCCCATCTGCTTTAATAAATGGCCAGATGGGGGAGTTACAGACAGACTGCATCTTTACAATGACTCCATGCCCTAACAGGCTATCTATTGTGGCTTGAATTACCTCTTCAGCCTCTGCCGGATACTTGGATTGCTTTTGTGGGGGAGGGAGGGGATCTTTCCCCTCGATGAGCACCTCCTCCTCTACCTTCCCGCACTCTGCCTTGTCCTTAATCCATACCTTAGTAAATTCCTAGGTCCATGGATCATTGGTCAAGGGGAGAACGGGAAGAGGTGCCTTAAGGGCTGCGCAGTGGTGTATGACGGAAACCTCGGAAGGACCCCCTGGGACTTGCCACAGTACCCTGTTAGCTAGGTCTACTGTTAGCTGGGGGTCCTTCAAAAATGGAGCCCCAATGATCCTCTTTTCTTTCCCTTCATTTTGCCTAATTCAAAGGGAACCTTGTTCCGTACTGGGGCTTCCTGAGTTTCCCCACCATAACCGCTGATCTCCAAGGTTTTACCAGAGGGCTCCCCTGCATTGACCCTGTCTGGGTCCAAGATGTTGATTGAGGTCCCTGTGTCTACCAAGAGCTGGGCCAGAGTTCCCGGATTCCCAATGCTGGCCTTTACATTGGGTCTCCCCCATCTATCAGGGTGTAGTTTTACAACTACCTTGGGGGGACCCTTGGGAATCGGGCAGCCCTAGCAGATAGTGTGGACCTCCCGCAACACTTGCTCCTGCTCTGGGGTCCTACTTCTATTATCTGGGTCCTCAGACCCCATGGCCGCTATTGGCTGGGAGGGAGCTTGACTAAACCCCTGCCCCTGCTGTTTCCTTAACTCTGCTGCGGCATTTACTAAGACCTGCAGGGGCTGGAGATGGAACTTCCTCATATCTACCCCATATGATTTTAACTCTCCACATACATATGCTTGAAGAGTGTTCCCAGGCTCCCAGTTGGGTTTGGTTCTGGGGTGTGGGGGGAATTGCTACCATAATTTCCCTGGACCCCTTTCTGAGGGTAGGGGTTGGGTGGAGGGTTTACGGTTGGCAGAGGGGAAGCTGAGGAGTGGGGGGCCACTATTCATAAGCATAACCGCCTGGACCATCTCTAGCTGCTGCTTGCAAGCGGTCTGTTTGGTTCCCCCCATCTCCCTCATCGGGTCTGCCACCTGCTGGGTACCCGTGGATAGCTCATCGCAGGTAACCTGTGACAGATCCATCCTCCCCATTGCCATTTTGATCGGGGGGGGGCAAGTCCTGCATATACGGCCTCTATGAAATCCCTAGAGTCATACTGCATGACCCGCCTCCCATCCCTTTGCCCTGGAACCACCACCTCTGCTAAGGCCCCCAATAGCTTCTTGCGAGCCACATGAGCCTCTGGCTGCTCCCCAGGAGCCTGTGTTTCCAGGAAAAACAACCTCTGCGGGCTCTGTTCTGGGAGCATGGCTTGCAGTACCGCCTTCATCCATTCACCACAGTTGGCACCATGTCAGCCATACTGAGCCCTGCTTCCAGGACATGCGCATCTGCAGCCGGTCTGACTGGCAGGATTTAAAAGGGGAAAACACAAGCGGCTTGCAGGGAGTATGGTAGGAGATAGGGGGTATGGTGTCGGCTCAGCGATGGGGAGTGAGAGAATGTGAATGAGGGAGAGAGACAGGGCTTCCCCAGTTGTCTGGGAAAGTCTGGACCTGTGGTTACCTTTCCTTGCCTGTCGAGACGGGACAGGTGGCCCACTGATCCAGCGGAGTTCGGGGGATGGAGGAAGGAGAAGGGGCAGACCAAAGTCTCGGATAACTCTCAGCTCAGACACGCACAGAGTGACCTACACATATCTGGGTCCCAAGATTTCTCAGCGGTTGAGGGGAAAACAAGGGGCAGTTATTGGTTGCTGAACAAAGGGTTTTGGGAGGTTACGAAGGGTCGTTGGGGGTACTCAATGGGTTAACAAGGGGAGAAGTCACAACTTTTGCTTCCATTACAAAGGTGACTCCAAGATATGCAAAAGATCTCTTTGACACACAGGGAAACTATAAACAAAAAGTGAAGGGAGGGAAGGAAGGGCTAATGACAGACTTCAGGATACAATAAGTGTATGTCTGGTTTCTCTTGGGGAATACGGAGATAGGATGTTGCTGCTCTGAGTCATGGCTACCAGTCCTTTGTCACAACAGGGTGAGCCCCCTCTCCTTAATGACTCCATTCTTTACTC
>QEPC01008071.1:2868886-2898498 GCA_003113815.1 Sphenodon punctatus
AGCTTCCATAACCTCCAGTTCCCCTAATGTAATAAGTGTGGCGTCGAAGTCCTGGTGAATACAAGCGATTTTATCCACAAAATAATCCACAAACATGTCACAGTGTGCAGTAGATGACTCCACTCCAAGGTGAAGGGAGGCCGGACTGACCTACTTATGCACCACCCAGAAAAGCTCAGCTGGATTGGATTTTGTGGATGCTGAGGGTAGCAAAAAACTCATTTTTTTGCTGCCCACATAGCCACGGCATAGGCTCGTAAACTGGCTCTATGATGCAATCTGTCGGATTCAGCACACAAACAACACCACCATCGCTCCAACCGCCGCCCTTCTTGCTTCAGCAACCACAGTTCCTTGGAAAACCAAGGAGGCCTGTGGAGCTGTCATCTAGGCAACAGATGCCTAGGAGTCATCTGATCAATGGCCTCTGTCAGTAAAGTAGTCCATAACACAACAAGGTCATCAATGAGACGGTCATCAAGGTCAGAGGATAGCTCACCCAGAGCAATCCACCACTCCGGTTCCATCAGCCTTCAGGGGTGGACCATTCGATGATGCCTATGAGTAGCACTAGTTGCAGGACAAGGCTGAGCGTATGGGCTGAGACACCTGCTGAAAAGGAGGATGCAGCCCAGACACCTGAAATGACAAATTTCTTGCAGCTGGGGCAGGGTAGGCAACTCCTTGCCAGGCTGGGAGGAAACAGGAAAAGGGAAACAGATATTGAGCACCAAAATATTTTTATACTTTTTGTGTCCCAGACATCTATGTGCATACATGCAGAAGGAGCAGATGTTCTGATTAAGGGATTAATCTTTGGACTTTTTACAGAATTATCAGACTGAAATCAAATCCAGTGGTGGGGCTACTGCCATAACGCACACAGTGATTGCTGTGGGGCCAGCAGCGGACAGGAGGCCTCTCAAGCCAAGTCCTACCTCCCAACATTTTGAGTGGCCAAATTGGGGCAAGACTCACTCCTGCCCCTTGGTGAAAAAGTTCTGCTCCTTGCGGACTTACATTCATACACACACACACCTCACAAGTTTCCAGTGCCTAAATAGAGGCAGAGTTCTTCTTAAATAGAGACTGTTGGGAGGTATGAACTGAGTGCTACAGTGGCCCTGCTACTCAATTCCCTGTTTCTGCCCCAGAACTCAGACAGCCCTACACACAGTGCTCTCTGCCCACATAGCTGCATCCCGGCAACAGCAGAACTGTCACACCACAGCTGAGATGTAGCAGAAAGCCTGCTGTGAGGGGGCTGTGTGGGGGTCTTGAGTGGAGGAGAGAAGGGTTTTCCAGCCTTGGAAGAAGTGGAGCCTGGAATGAAGGGGCTGCTATGAGTTTGTGGTGGGGTCAAGGAAGCCTGGATTAGTGACTGATCAAACCAGTGGTTGAACTAGTCCAGTATGCGGTCTCCAGCAGTGGACAGCAGCACCAGATGCATGAGAAAAGATGTAAAACTCCTACAATAAGTAAATATAGGACAATGTGCCTGCCACGTGAAAATGTCCCTAGTCACTATTGATTTGGTTTCATTTTTGTAGGTTTTCTCCACATTTGGTAGAATTATTTTTTCGAGGTCTGGATTTTAGATAGGGGAACTAGCAGCAACATTTCCACCTGGAGCTGGGTTTGGCTTGTGCAGCTCCAAAATGTTCAGGTAAGATTTAATTCAGAGCCATCTCTTTTGTTCAGCAGTTTGGATTATTTTAGCTTTCCTTTTTCCAAGCTTTGTTTATGGTGGGTGCTATCTCTGTGAAGAGTTGCAAAGGGATTCATCACAGATAGGAGAATGGACAACAAAATGGCAGATGAAATTCAGTGTTGACAGATGCAAAGTGATGCATGTAGGGAAAAATAACCCTAACCATGCATACACAATGCTGGGTTCTAATTTGGGTGTCACTACTCAGCTGTCCACTACATTGTGGACAGATCATTAACATCATCAACTCAATCTATGCTGCGACCATGACCACATCTGGAATACTGTGTCCAGATCTGGTCACCCCAGTCTCAAAAAAAGACATAGTAGAACTGGATAGGGCTGTAGCGGAAAGTCGCAGCAGTAGCTAATTCCGCTGGAAACAGCATTTCCGCAGTTAGTGGTACGGCATGGCAGAGGCTTTCATTCCACTAGTTTCATTCTGCTACTTCTGCAGTTCCACTAATTTCATTCCACTACTTCCACAGGCTTCACAAATAGCGGAAATATGCCATTTTCGCTACTTCCGCCAGTGCCACGAAATAGCGGAACAGCGGTTTTCCAACAGTTTCCGACAATTCCGCTATTTTTCTGATAGCTTCCGAATTTTCAGAATGTCGGTGAAATTAGCGGAATGTCAGCAGAAAAGCCGCAGTGTGGCGCGGGCAATTCCGAAATGGTGGAATGGAATCGCGGCACAGTAACAGCTGTTGCAGCATCAGCCCTAGAACTGGGAAAGGTGCAGAGAAGGGCAACAAAAATGATCCAAGGCATGAAGTAGCTTCCATAAGAGGAAAAGCTCAGTAAGCTAAGGCTCTTTAGCTTGAAGAGATGACTAAGAGAGGATATGACAGAAGTTTAGAAAATCATGAATAGTATGGAACAGGTAAATAGGGAGCTGATCTTTACCATTTCTAAAAAGAGTAGAACCAGTGGGACAGTCCATGACATTAACAGGCAACCGATTTAAAACAAATAAACGGTGGCAGGAACAACAGGCGTCCCCGGCTCAACCCGAGCAGAGAAGGCAGAAGGTAGCGCTGATGCAGTGAGGGCATGGAGTGTTGGAGCGAGTGGCAGCGGACCTTGGAGTATGCTGGGCCGAGGGCTGGACCCGAAGATGGATTCAGGGGCTGATTATGGGTCACCCCCCCCTCTGGAGACTTTGTGTGGGGGAGTGTGGTGCTGGTTCCCCCTGGGGGAATCTAGTGTGGGGGATATGTGGGGCTTGTCCCTCCCCTCGTTTTTGGGACATACAACGGGGGACAAATGTGAGCGCCTACCCCCAAGAGACCTTTGATGGGAAACCCTCCCTACCACTCAGCCAGGCTGTGGAACATCAGCAGGCTGGGGGACACTCTTTTCCATCTCCCACATCTGACATCTGGGCTAGGCTGCCGGCAGCTCCGCTGCAAGGGAGGGGGCAGGGTGTGAAGAGGCCGGCTTCCGGGTTGCTCCCTCAAAGGCAGTGAGTGGCCAGCGGCCGTGCTGGGGGCCCGTGCCGAAGACGGTGCTGGTGTGCTTAGTATTTGGTTAGAGGAGGAGGGAAATGTGTTTATTGCGCAGTAAGAGTTTCACCTCCCTGGTGAGAGCAGGGGGGTGGAGGATGGCTCCACCCTGGTGGCAGCAGGACGGAGGTGGGAATGTAGGTAGCGCAGGATCTCTAGTGCTGCCTGCGTGTAGGCATAGAAGGATTGCTAGAGTGATAGAGGGCATATTTTGTGATTATTATTAAGGGTTAGGATTGGGCTGGGGGATTGTTATTTTTTGTATTGATTTATAAGAATGTATTATTTGTACTATGTATTAACTGATATTATTATTAATTGTATGTGTGGGAAGGGACTCACCTCCCTGGTGAGAGCAGGGGGGTAGAGGAGGGCTCTTCCCTGGTGGCAGCAGGGTGGAAGTGGGAACGTAGCTAGGGCAGGATCTCTAGTGCTGCCTGTGTGTAGGCATAGAAGAATTGCCCGAGTGATGGAGGATATATCTCGTGATTATTATTAAGGGTTAGGAGATTGTTATTGTTGAAGCTGATTTATAAGAATGTATTATTTGTATTATGATTATGTGTTGTGAGCCGCCTCGAGCCATCTTCGATAGGAGAGTGCGGGATATAAACTAAATAGGAATTGGAAAATGAAGTACTTTTTCACCCAACATACAATAATTTGTGGAATTCATTGCCAGAGGATGTTGTGCTGACCAGTAGTGTAACTGGCTTCAAAATCTGATTGGATAAATTTTTCAGGGGAACAAGACCTTTGATTATCATGAGCAAGGGGAGTATGGCAGGAAGTGGATTACCCCACTGGCTACTATGGAACATTGGTCTGACCCAGTAATGGCACTTATGTTTAGTTCTTTCCCTTCTCTAATTAGTACTTAAAGGAAGCTGGTTTTTATCATGGGGGCATGGGAATGGCCTAATCCCAATCCATTCCTGATGTGCATTCCCTCTCCCACGGAATGCCATGGAGGCAAGAGGCACATTGGGGGAAAGGGCGAGGTTAAGACATTTTCTGTCCTTTGCCTAATGTAGTCCAGCCCTCATGGAGCACTACGACATCACGGAGCCCTGTGAGGGGAAGGGCCTCAACCCTGCAGTGAGCCTGGCCTGAGGCTGTTTCTAAACATGCATTATTCCAGAGTAAATGCCTTTAAACCTGGAATTAAGCATTTGTGTAGACAGAGATTCTGGTGTGAAAAATCCATACTCTGTTTTTAATCTAGACTTGTAAATCCTCATTTTTGAGGATTTAAGTCTGGAATAGTGATTGTGTAGACACTTATTCCGGACTGCAGCCCCCTCTCCCCCCCACCCTGCCATAGAGAACTGCAGATAGAGTTTATGTCTCCTCTACCCAACGTCTCTATGACATTCTGACGTCACGGGACACCACACAGGTGAGATTACACCTGTGATGTTCCCTGCTCTCCCTGCGTGTCACGCCCACCCAGTTAAAATTCTCAGAAATCAGAGAGAAAGAAGGCACAGAAATTCAAGTGCACTGCACCATGGGGCTGATAAAGGGCTCCTTATGAGTCTTAAATTGGAATAAGCATCTACACTGCCAATCTGGAATAGTGCTTATTCCGGAGTAGTAATGATCGTGTAGACAGTTACCCCTGAATGACAACTCTAGATGTGACATTCTGGAATTAAAGCTACTTCAGAATAAATTCTGCACGTGTAGAAGTAGCCTGAGGGGTGTCAGCCAGGAGGGGTCCCGAACAGACCTCGACAGCATCCCTCAAATCCGATCAGGCTTGGTATGGTGTGCAAAGCTCTAGCCAAAGTCTGCCTATGGGTGCAGGAGGGGACTACAAGAAGGGTGCAGGTGCACACACACCCCGGCTCACAACTGACCCTATCCCTTCCAAACACTATGTCATGAAACTTGGGAAAGGGGTTATGTCAGAAAGGGGCAGGACAAAGCACCTCTCCCCTCCCAAACACAACTGCCGGCACCCCTGACCCTGCTTTCTGTGTAAGAATCTGTCCTCTGCTTAGGCCTCTGGCACAATCCCCTGGAAGCATGGTTCTGCTTGTCCTCTTAACCCCAACTTGGCAAGAGGGTGACTTAATGCATTGCTCTCCGAGGCAGTCATCCGCTTGGTCAGAGAGCAAATGTTGTTATGCTGATGGGTGGCAGTAATGAGTTGCCCAGCCAGAAATGCTTCAGGATCTTCCTGGTTGCTAGTCACCCACTGTCAGTCACTTGTCACCCTTGACTATGAGTTCCCCTCATAAAAATGTGGAGAGAGACCAAAACGATAATATATTCACTGAGCTTGTCTTGCCTGAGTTTGGCCATGAGGAAAGCTGTTTACTCAGTAGCAGTTCCAAAAGGTTAACAACAGGTGGGTCACTCTCCACGAGCACACCAGCATAAACAGGGTATTCTATGAAGGCACTGGACCACTCTCTGTATTGTACCTCGTATTGGACCACTCTGGGGTTGCTTGCCCACATGCCGATAATGCGAGATTCCTGCTGGGCTGCATGCCTACGTTATTTTCTTGTTTGTTTGCTTTTCTGTGCAAGGTGACATGACTTTGAGGGATTCATTATTGAATTTAATCGATCCATGCTCATGTTACACAATTTTCTGTGTAATTGCATAACATGACACCAGGTTTACACCCCCCTCCCCCCCAATTCTCTTGTAGGCTGCCCGTAGCCAGGTGACAATCTGCCTGCCTGTCTCTCTGGCCCAGGGAACAGGTTGCCCATATGGATGCTTTTCATTTTTGACGAGGCACTTCAGCCGCACGAAAGGATTTGTGATGAAGCAGCAGCAGGAGGAGGAATATTCAGTGTCCCTATCTCCAGGCCAGGGGTAGGGGTGTGGGAATCCTGGGGCTGCTGTTAAGGCTAGCAGGTGCTTCCCTTGCTAGAGTCTCTCCATCCAGCCCCTGCGAGCCACTACACATTCTAATTTCACCATGAGTTTCATTAATGTTAAATTAACTGCATGCACACATTCCAATTCAACGTTAAATAAAACTCACATTAAATGTCAATGCTGGATTTCCCTACCCAGTCTTCCATGATGAAAGTCTCAGAAATGTCCCTGCCAAATGAGAAAAGGTGCATGCACGCATTACTAAAGCTCACGTAAGATAGAAAACAACATGAAATTATGCAACATGGGCAAGCAGCCTAAGTTATTGCAGGGTGAACCCCATTTGGGGCTGGCACGTATAGTCCAACGTAGCCTGAAGAGTTAACTGGGGGAATTTCAGACGTAACAGGCGCGGAGGCCCACCACGCTGAATCATGCACTGGGTTTCGGATCCCGGTCAGGAATCAGACCGTCCGTTCTTTAGATGTGCCGGCCTGATTCTCACCGGGGATCGGGGAGGGGGCGGGGCTGCACAGTGCAACGTGTGGCCACACAGCCCCGCCCCTGCACTCCCCCAGCCGCCCACCCTCCAGGAGATGGGCGGGCGCAGCGGTCAAACCGGCCGCTGCACCTGATCCCGTATTGCGGTGTGGGCCACGATCTGGGATGGGCCAACGTTACAGATGTAACTTTTGGCCCATCCCGGATCGTGGTGGCCAATCTAACCATGATTCCAAAGATGAGGCCGACTTCACCTCCAGAATCGTGGTCAAACTGATTCCCGCCAGGGAACATCTGGCGGGAAGCAGAACAGACGTAACGGGACCAACGGCCACCACAGGGGATTCACTGTGGGTGACTGTAGTATCATTAAGTCTGAAATTACCCTGGGATAGCTAGTAATCAGGCAACTGGAGTTGGCTAATCTGTGTCAGCTGAGAGCAAGCAATGGTAGCCAAGGGCAATAGCCAGTGTTATAACCAGACTTCTCAGGAGAAGGATCACCAGTAAAGCTAGCCTTCGAGACAGAGAGTGTGCCTTCAAGGCTTGGAGCTCTTTGCAGGAAGAGACTGGAAGCTTGCCCAGGGTCCTGACACTTGCAGGCCTTTTCTGGGTCTGTCAAAAGGGGGGTGGGGGCTGGTCAAAAAGGAACCTGAGCTGAGTGAAACTGTTATACAGCCATGGGGTAAATAAACTGAGTCTTACTTCCCTAGAAAGTTGTCACCAAATTAAGAACTGGACAAACAAGTGAATTTTTACACCCATAGGAATGCTACAACTTCTTGGGAGAGAGTGGTTGCTGTGTTGATCCCAAATGTGAGAGACTGGGGCTGCTTTCACACCTTACAAAATGTGGTATTATAATTGCTTGAGATAATAACGGGTATTATAATTGCTGGAGTTTTGTAATGTGTGAATGCACTATTCCCCTTTTATGCTGTGAGATCTCGGTTTGCTGTAAAAGCCACATTTGGTAGCTCTTACAATGACCCGAAATCTTGCAGCATAAAAGGGGAATAGTACACATTACAAAAAATTGCGGAATTATAATATCCGGTATTATCTCCAGTTATTATGATAGCCCTTTTTGTAAGGTGTGAAAACAGTCTGGGGGAGGGGGAATGTAGTTAAAAACATCTCTTTTATTGAGCCAACTCCTTTTGGAGACAGTATGCAAGCTTTTGGGCCACATAAGGCTGTTTCTCAGGCACCTCAGACACCTAAGGAAGGTCTCTGGGGAGCAAGAAAGTTGGCATACTTTCACCAAGAGAAGCTGCCTAAATAAAAGGTCTAAACTAATTTTGTCTCCACAGCTTCTCCACTCTACAGCAAATCGGAATATCAAAGACTACTTTCAAGTGCTACTTTCTTATTTTTGTGGTGCTGGAGGCCAGTATGCCATCTACTACTAATCATTTCTAAAGCACTACTAGGCGTACGCAGCGCTTTCCCATCACAGATTCTTTCAGAGACAGGTCCCTGCCCAGTGGGCTTACAATCTAAGGCCCTTTTTACACGGGCAGCAGTGGGTGGGGGGATGGGTGTGCTGCCACGATGGGTGGAGGTGTGTGTGTGTTTTTCCAGATGGCTCTGTGGGTGGGTGATGGGTGTGCATCGGAACGTGCATGCACCCCCACCCTCTGCCCATGCTGTTCGCACGGATGAACATCCACCACCACCCCTGCCGTTTACACGGACGCCTGCCCACCCAGCGGGGGGAGGGGGGGGCGTCCATGTAAAAACAGCCTAAGATGAGCATGGGCGAGGGGAACGCAGGGAGAGACAGACACACACATTCCCATTCTTACAGATGGTGAAGTGAGCCTGAGAGGTTGTGACTTGGCCAAGGCCATCCAGTGAGTTCAAGGCTAGGGCAGGATTCGAACCCTGTTTTCCCAGGACCAACTACAACACCACCTTCACTACACCACACTGACTCACATCTTTGGCTGGACACACCTTCCATTAGTCCCTGGGAGTACTTTTGGAGAGGAGTCAGAAACTGCATTTTAGATCAGTTCCTGGCAGGAAGTAAACTCCATGTACCCAGAAAAGCAATAGACAAGCAGGAAAAAGGGACAGAGAAAATCAGAGCCAAAAAGGCTTAGGCAAGAAAAATAATGAAAGATAAAGGAGGTCAAGAGAGGGAAGGGTAGCATAACCCTCTGACTGGGAGAAACCTCTTGTTTATTCACTCAGGGAAGAGACCCGATTCTCTGCAATGCTTAGCTTCTGCTGAGCACAGCAGAGTAGAAGATTCGGGAAGCCAGGGTGCAACTCAAGTCGTTTTTAGGTGAGCGTGGTGCNAGCCTAAGTTATTGCAGGGTGAACCCCATTTGGGGCTGGCACGTATAGTCCAACGTAGCCTGAAGAGTTAACTGGGGGAATTTCAGACGTAACAGGCGCAGAGGCCCACCACGCTGAATCATGCACTGGGTTTCGGATCCCGGTCAGGAATCAGACCGTCCGTTCTTTAGATGTGCCGGCCTGATTCTCACCGGGGATCGGGGAGGGGGCGGGGCTGCACAGTGCAACGTGTGGCCACACAGCCCCGCCCCTGCACTCCCCCAGCCGCCCACCCTCCAGGAGATGGGCGGGCGCAGCGGTCAAACCGGCCGCTGCACCTGATCCCGTATTGCGGTCTGGGCCACGATCTGGGATGGGCCAACGTTACAGATGTAACTTTTGGCCCATCCCGGATCGTGGTGGCCAATCTAACCATGATTCCAAAGATGAGGCCGACTTCACCTCCAGAATCGTGGTCAAACTGATTCCCGCCAGGGAACATCTGGCGGGAAGCAGAACAGACGTAACGGGACCAACGGCCACCACAGGGGATTCACTGTGGGTGACTGTAGTATCATTAAGTCTGAAATTACCCTGGGATAGCTAGTAATCAGGCAACTGGAGTTGGCTAATCTGTGTCAGCTGAGAGCAAGCAATGGTAGCCAAGGGCAATAGCCAGTGTTATAACCAGACTTCTCAGGAGAAGGATCACCAGTAAAGCTAGCCTTCGAGACAGAGAGTGTGCCTTCAAGGCTTGGAGCTCTTTGCAGGAAGAGACTGGAAGCTTGCCCAGGGTCCTGACACTTGCAGGCCTTTTCTGGGTCTGTCAAAAGGGGGGTGGGGGCTGGTCAAAAAGGAACCTGAGCTGAGTGAAACTGTTATACAGCCATGGGGTAAATAAACTGAGTCTTACTTCCCTAGAAAGTTGTCACCAAATTAAGAACTGGACAAACAAGTGAATTTTTACACCCATAGGAATGCTACAACTTCTTGGGAGAGAGTGGTTGCTGTGTTGATCCCAAATGTGAGAGACTGGGGCTGCTTTCACACCTTACAAAATGTGGTATTATAATTGCTTGAGATAATAACGGGTATTATAATTGCTGGAGTTTTGTAATGTGTGAATGCACTATTCCCCTTTTATGCTGTGAGATCTCGGTTTGCTGTAAAAGCCACATTTGGTAGCTCTTACAATGACCCGAAATCTTGCAGCATAAAAGGGGAATAGTACACATTACAAAAAATTGCGGAATTATAATATCCGGTATTATCTCCAGTTATTATGATAGCCCTTTTTGTAAGGTGTGAAAACAGTCTGGGGGAGGGGGAATGTAGTTAAAAACATCTCTTTTATTGAGCCAACTCCTTTTGGAGACAGTATGCAAGCTTTTGGGCCACATAAGGCTGTTTCTCAGGCACCTCAGACACCTAAGGAAGGTCTCTGGGGAGCAAGAAAGTTGGCATACTTTCACCAAGAGAAGCTGCCTAAATAAAAGGTCTAAACTAATTTTGTCTCCACAGCTTCTCCACTCTACAGCAAATCGGAATATCAAAGACTACTTTCAAGTGCTACTTTCTTATTTTTGTGGTGCTGGAGGCCAGTATGCCATCTACTACTAATCATTTCTAAAGCACTACTAGGCGTACGCAGCGCTTTCCCATCACAGATTCTTTCAGAGACAGGTCCCTGCCCAGTGGGCTTACAATCTAAGGCCCTTTTTACACGGGCAGCAGTGGGTGGGGGGATGGGTGTGCTGCCACGATGGGTGGAGGTGTGTGTGTGTTTTTCCAGATGGCTCTGTGGGTGGGTGATGGGTGTGCATCGGAACGTGCATGCACCCCCACCCTCTGCCCATGCTGTTCGCACGGATGAACATCCACCACCACCCCTGCCGTTTACACGGACGCCTGCCCACCCAGCGGGGGGAGGGGGGGGCGTCCATGTAAAAACAGCCTAAGATGAGCATGGGCGAGGGGAACGCAGGGAGAGACAGACACACACATTCCCATTCTTACAGATGGTGAAGTGAGCCTGAGAGGTTGTGACTTGGCCAAGGCCATCCAGTGAGTTCAAGGCTAGGGCAGGATTCGAACCCTGTTTTCCCAGGACCAACTACAACACCACCTTCACTACACCACACTGACTCACATCTTTGGCTGGACACACCTTCCATTAGTCCCTGGGAGTACTTTTGGAGAGGAGTCAGAAACTGCATTTTAGATCAGTTCCTGGCAGGAAGTAAACTCCATGTACCCAGAAAAGCAATAGACAAGCAGGAAAAAGGGACAGAGAAAATCAGAGCCAAAAAGGCTTAGGCAAGAAAAATAATGAAAGATAAAGGAGGTCAAGAGAGGGAAGGGTAGCATAACCCTCTGACTGGGAGAAACCTCTTGTTTATTCACTCAGGGAAGAGACCCGATTCTCTGCAATGCTTAGCTTCTGCTGAGCACAGCAGAGTAGAAGATTCGGGAAGCCAGGGTGCAACTCAAGTCGTTTTTAGGTGAGCGTGGTGCGCCCACGCTTGTTTTTCAAAAGACCTGGCAGTCCGTTCTACACGTGATGCTGCCGCCGAATACGCGCATGTGCAGGCGATGCACATCCATTTCCGGCCGCGTATGACCGGCCTTGATCGCCGACCCAGTCAGTTCGCGGCCAGAAATGGATGCGCGTCGCCCGCACATGCGCGTATTCAGCGGCAGCATCACGTGTAGAACGGACTGTCGGGTCTTTTGAAAAACAAGCGTGGGTGCCGCCACGCTCATCTAAAAATGGCCTAAGAGGAGGGTGAGGTACAGGTGCTTACTTCCACAGATGCACCCCTGGGGGTCGCATACCCAGCAATATGCATCTGCACTCCTCCAGTGAATCCCAGAGCATGATAGCGGCAGGAAAGGAGAGGCAAAGCTAAGAGAATAGAACAGTCACTCTGTCCCTAAGATCGCTATTGGAGACAGTGGGGCTGATCCCATGCCCCGCGTGTACTGCTGCACGCACACACCACATCGCTGCATGGTTTGGACATGAGCTGCAGGCCCCGTGCTGGGGTGCATGCAGCTTGCATGTGTGTACATATTCATGCGCTGCGTGCACTCCACGGGGCATGGGATCAGTCCCAGGGAACACAGACCTCACAAGGCTCCATTTTAAGCACACTTTATTGAGCACAACTAAGACCCCACACAGGCCAGGCTCAACCAGATCCAGGAACATTTCCTGGTTCCCTTAAAGGAACAATCCATCACATCTTCCCTTTGTAAATAAAAAACTATATAAAACATATTGAACATTATATACCATTTTTTTTTAAAAAGAACTACAAGTGAATAATCAATATTGGATGACAAAACTAAGATGGGGTCAGAAGTCACATGACCCCACCATCAGGCATGCTAGCCGAGACCCTTCAGAATCCCCAGCCGAGTCCTCAGAAAGGCACTAGGGATGTGCGAACGTGGTTCGGAAGTTTGGAGTTTGGACTGAACTCAAATAGTTTGGTCGACCGAACCGAACTTTTGGACCGAACTCGAATTCGACCAAACTCTTCGGTCGAATCCGAACCAGTTCAGAAGGCCAAAAACTCGGCTTTGAATGTATGAATTGAAACATCTTCTTCAGGGACAACTGAAAAATAAAATAAAAACAAACAAGAGAAATCTGCAAATCACGGCAACACACAAAGTGAAAATTACCACATTAAATTATACAATAGTATAAAGTATACCAAATCATACTTAGAAAGCAATTTTCCATTAATTCTATAGGTCTCTGTCCCCACATCCACTCATGTAAGCCAAGTTCAAAGGTTTTTTGAGCCATCCATTCATGTAAGCCAATAATAAAAGTCAAGTTCAACGTTTTTTTGTAAAAAAAAATATATATTTATCAACGTTTCATCCAGAAAAAAAGAAATTGTTAAAAGGGGGAAAAAAGGAAAAAGGTGGAGGAAGGCTTATCTTTTAGGTATATCAATTAAACATTCTCAGCCCAGAACTAAAAATTTTCATAAACTATAAATAGAGAGAAATAATGTAAAAAATATAAGTATTCATACTAAAAGAAAAAAGAGAAAATCTAATAAAAGTACCAGGACCCAAAATCGAAAAGGAAAAATAGAAAAGTCTAAGTCCTTGATCCGGCTTGAGCCTTTGCACTGGCAGAGGACCAAGATGAAGCAAGCAGCCAGGAGTGGTGGGGTGCAGGCAATGGCGGAAGCAGAGTTCTGCCAGCCCGATAGCCACACCTCCTCTGTCTCTGTGGGGGCCATGTCCCCTGTGCCAGCAGGAGAACAGGGAGCAATGCCCTTTCAAGGGGTTCACAACCCCAGGGCAGGCTCCCCAGGGCCGGTAGACACCCCAAAGGGGTTTACCCCCATGGGGAAGCCCACGCCACACCCCAACCCACTGACTGTGCCTGCGGGGACTTACACCTGCTCGGAGCAGGTGTAAGTCAATTACAGCCATAGGAACATGGGCACCGGCCGCCCGCCCCCCCCGGCCTTCAGAAGCTGCTGTACACCGGCCCCAAACCCAGCCCATAGCACTCAGCCTCCATTGTGAGAGCCATGGATGGTTCCCTGAGAGACCCGGCTCCTGTCCCTGCACTACTTCACACAGATATGAGTGGGGGGGGGGCAGGGTCCCACGGGGGATTTTCTAGGGCTCTTGTGATGGAGGCTGAGTGCTATGGGCTGGTTCAGGGGCTGGCTGGGCTGGTGTACAGCAGCTTCTGAGATCCAGGGAAACGGCTGGTGCCCCCCTTCCTGCTGTTTTATCTGTTGAGCCACCTCCTCCAGCTTCCCCAGCATGGTGCAGGGACTGGAGTTGGATGCCGTCCTGCAGCTGTCAGCGCATGGATATAGCCAGATCATGGTCTTAAAGAAAAATCTTCCAATAAACCCACACAAACAGCCAATTGCTAGCAAAATAAATTTTAAAAAAAGAAAAGATGGATTTAGATATTGTAAAAAAACTTATCAGGTACGCCTAACTACAGTTTGTGAACTTGCAAAATAACTGATTCAATAACTATCTGAAAAGTATAAATCTTAATTGTTGATTTATTATAAAAACCAAAATTTAGAAAACAACTCCAATAGCTAAAGAAAAATGCCTGTGGGCACTGCTAGGTAATATGAAACAAAGGGTAATTTAAGACGTTACGGGATCAGTCAACCACCCTGAATCAGTGGATTCAGGGTGGTGGGTGTGATCGCGTGAACGTCTGTTTGAGCCCCGCCAGATGTTCACCACAATGAATTCCTGGTGGGGTTCGAAGCTAACCACGAATCTGGAGGTGAGGCTGGTCTCACTTCCATAATCGTGGTTAGTTGAACCACAATCAGGAATGGGACAAAAGTAAGTAACATCTGTTACCTTGCCCTGTTCCTGACCGTGGTCCAGACTGCGGTATGGGATCAGGCGCAGTGCTCTGATTGGCCGCTGCGCCCGCCCGTCTTCCTGAGGGCGGGCAGCTGGTGGAGCGTGGGGGGGCAGGGTTTAGCGGCTGCACACTGGGCTGCGCAGCCCTGCCCCCTCCCCGATTCCCCTCTGCGATCAGGCTGGCATGTCTAAAGGACAGCCGGTCTGATCGCGGACCGGGATCTGAGATAGATCCCGGTCCAGGGTTCAGCGTGGTGGGCCAAAAGGCCCGTCATGTCTGAAATTACCCAAAGGCGTATCAGTCCAGACCTTTAAGTAAATATTTTTAGTTGTTAAATATAAAGTATCTTTACAAGAAGCAGGTCCAATGACTGAACGAAAAATACTAATTTGAACTATCTAGTCATAGACTTTAAAAACTCAAAAAAACTTTAACTGATGGATGAGAAGAGGTAAGCCTTCCCCCCCCCTTTTTTCCTTTTTAATCCCCCCCCCCGATGAAGCATTGATTATATATATTTTTAAAAACCACTGAACTTGGTTTTTGTTATGGCCACTTTTACACGGACGCCACCCACCCACGAACACCCAGAAACACCCATTGGATGGGTGGGAGAGCGTCCCTGTAAATGTCCACGAGTGGGTGGGGGCATGTGCCCGACCCACCCACCAACACCCACGGAGCAGCCGTGATGGAGCCGGCACCCTCCGTGGGTGGGGATGGGTGGAGATGGGTGTTCAACACCCGAGCGTCTCTGTAAAAGCAAAAACACCCACACCCACTTGGACCGGACCGGCAGACCCCCAGTGCACCAGCGCCATGGGGCACACACACGCCGCCATGCAGACACGCTCACGGGGGGTGGGGGACACGTTGGATGTCCGGCCGAGAGCCCGTAAAGGAGGGTGGAACCATGGCATACATACGCGGGCTCCCACGATGGCGACCAGGAAGGCCAACGAGAAGGCCACAGGAGCCGACGCCACCCCACATGTGGGAAGGGGCCGGGTGAGCACAGGGACCCAGGAGTGCTGGGGGGGGGAGCCCCGGCAAGGCGGTGCAGGGGGGATGCGCCCCAGGCAGAAGGCACAAGGGGGGGCAGGACCGCCGGTACGGGGGGCGCCCAGGCCAGGAGTCATGAGGGGGGCGCCCTGGCAGGGGGGAAAGGGGGAGATCATGCCAGGATGCAACACAGGGCAGAAGGGCCGCACTGACGCCCCCCCTGGTCGAGGACCCCCAGCCCAGCACTTCCCAGGGGCATGGCCCAAGGAGCAGCAGCGAGAGTGAGGTGAGCGCAAGGGAACACCCCCCCTGGGATGGGAGGGCCGTGCCCCAGGCCTAGCACCAGGGGCCGGGGAACACAGGGCAGAGGGCAGTCGCATAGCCCAGTCCCCCGTCCCCGCAGGACAGCTTCCAGACAATGGAGCACTGCACCACCGGGACGATGTCTGAGGCGGGCCCCCTAGACAGCCAGGTGAGCAGAAGGTCACCCCAGGGGAGAAGAGGCCCCATGGGGGCATGGAGGGGGGCAGCGGGACCGTGAGTAACCCCAATGCAATACCCCCAACAGGAGACGACCATCTCCACAGCTACCACATCCACCGGGCTGGCCCCACGCCGCCAAGCAGGAGGGTCCCCCACACGTGGGTCCCAAAAGGGGGCGCTCTGGTCCAGGCAGGAGACCAGGGACTTCATACGCGTGTGGGGGTCTGAAAGGGTCCAGCACGACCTGGTGCGCAGCCATTGCCCAGGTGATGTAGCAGCAGTGGTACAATAGGGATGTCACCCAGTGCATGCAGCAGGCAAAGAACTTGAGGTCCAGATAGAAATATATCAAGGACAACAATCTCAACTCCGGTCGGGACATGTGCACAGCCGAGTTCCAGGAGGAGCTGGACAAGTTCCTCTGCATGGATGGGGACATTGTGGCCTCCCGCACACACAGCAGTGCCTTCACCAGGGGCAGGCACAGGGCCACCACGCAACCCCCCCCCGACCGACCCCACAGAGCAGGGGGGGGAAGTGCCCCTGGTGAGGCCAACCAGGAAGCGGGAGGGGACAGCCCCGTCCCACAGGGGGAGGAGGTGCCCCAGGGATCCGAGTGCCAGACCACCATGCTCAGCGCATGCCTCCAACACCCACAGGCCTACCGGCCACAGGGACAGGGGATGAGCGCAGAACACGCGGAGACCCAGGACGGCCCCCAGGAAGCAGAGGAACAGGATCCAGGTATGATTGCCCCAGAGGGGCTGGCGGAGGCATGTTGGGGTGGGGAACAGCCCAGACGGAGGCACAGTGGCTGGGGATGAGGGCCGGCAAACACTAACGGTACCCCTTCCCATTGCAGCACAAGGCATCCTGGAGGTGCATGAGGTGGAGGTTGCAGAGGAGGAGGGGGCCCTGGCAGCTCCACCACCACCAGGTGGGCGACCTTCCACGGCGCGGCACACCGGCCAGGGGGCCATGGGGTGGGTGGGGACAGAGGGAGGAGGAGGTACAGGGTAGGGTGGGGGGGTACCAGGGGGTGTGCAACCACAACTGGCAAGGGTGTGGGGGCAGGCGGGAGGGGTTGTTGGGCCCACAGTGGCTCCGACGGCACACCTGCCCATCAAGGGCCCCTCACGTGGTGATCAGCTGCCGGGGGACCATCCCACGATAGGGCAGGGCTGGGGGACCCCACAGGAGAGGGCTGAGGGGAGCTGCCACACTATGAAGGCTGCCCCATCAGGCACCCTGGGTCAGGCGGTAGCGGTCAGCGGGGCACACAGGCCGGAAGCACTAACAATATGTCCAAATTCCCGTTCACAGACCAGGTGCCCGCTCGCGCGAGGGGAGCAGCTTCCGGAAGCGTGAAGCGGAACTGGGAGAAGCAGGCCAGGAGCTGGCGCTGGAAGGAGGACCTCGGCAGGGAGCTGTTGGAGGAGTCACAACGGTTAGCCGAGGTGCATTCCTGGGAGCTCGCTCTCACCAGGGAGCTCATCAGAGGGGGGGAGGAAAGGGACCAGGAGATCCTGGCTGCCATGATGGCCTGGTCCCACACCGAGCACCTCTGGGACAGGTGTCAGGCTGCCGCCCTCCAACACGAGCAGCAGCACGCCTGTGACGGGCTGGAGGGTCAGGCCGCATGGCTCATGGACCTCATGGGGGAGGCTATGGAGGCCTTGCGGCGTGACCCCCAGTGCGACAGGCCCTGCCATGCCGCGGAAGGAGGGTTGGTGGCCGACTAACACCATGTCGGCTTCCTGCTGGTGCAGGTGCCCCCCCCCCGCACCTTGGCCACCTGAGGTTCCCCCAGCAGCAACCCTACCCGGCTCTGGTCCACAGGGTCCCCTCCCCCACATAGGGCAACTGGACCCGCTTGCAGGGTCGCCCTTCCAGCCCGCACCTCCCCATGGTCCCACCCCCGCTGCCACCCCGACCCCTCCACTGGGTGGCAATGCCCCCACCCCAGAACTGTGCACTCCAGGACAACCAACCGCCCATGGTGGCTGCCCCACCCCCTACGGTAAGGCCGAAGCGCCCTGGGGGTAGGGGGTGCAACACCAGGGGGGTCCCACTGGGAATCTGGGGACCTGCGCGAGGAAGGTCCCCGGTAGGGAACGCATTATAGAACCCACTCCAAGCACATGCACTACACGAGCTGGGGAGCAACGGCCATTGCCAGAGGCACGGGTACCTGCTCTGTGATGCTGTACTGGAACGGGCACGTGCCATAATACCATGGATGGGCCGTCCATGGGCTCACACAAACAGGGATCTCCCTGTGGCACATGTTATGCTCATGTGGGGAGTAGGGGGCTCCCTGGATGACCATGGGGCACCCACTGGCCCAGGCCCTGACATGGGACAGAGATGAGTCCCATGTCTCTGTCCCATGTCTCTGTCCCAGGGGACTGTCCCATGTCTCTGGGACAGAGACGAGAGAAGCAGCCTCCCAGGAACGATCCTCCGGGCCATAGTTCAGTCAATCCACGAGGTAGTGGAGTCGACCGCGGAGGTACTTAGAGTCCAGGATAGCCCGAACCTCATAAGAGGGATCAGTGTCTGGGGTAGCAAGGTCCTCGGTGGAGGGGTTGGAGGGAGGGGTTTCTAGGAATGGTTTGAGCAATGAGACGTGGAAGGTCGGGTGAATCTTGAGGCAGGGTGGCAGTTGCAAGGTGTAGGTGACGTCATTCACCTTCCAAAGCACAGGAAAGGGGCCAATGAATCGGTCGTCTAGCTTTCAAGATGGACAAGTTGAGGGGTAATGCCATCAGTTCAGCCATACAAGATCCCCGGGAGTGAACAGTGGAGCGGGTTGGTGCCATTTATCGGCGTATTGCTTATATCTTTGATGGGCTTCGGTCAAAGTTTGTTTGGCTAAGGCTTGAGATTCTTGTATACATAGAGCTAGGGCTCGTGCTGCAGGAACGTGGGTAGTAGTCAGGTCCACTGTGCCCAATGGGGGGTGAAAACCGTAGGTAACATAAAATGGGGACATCCCGAGGGAAGCGTTTGAGGTGTTATTGTAAGTAAATTCAGCTATCACTCTCCCTCATTTCTCCTGCTCACCTAACCGCCTTCGACCCTTCTCCCTTGCTGCCCCCCCATGCCTGGAACTCCCTCCCCACCCACATCTGCCTTGCCCCCTCCCTCCGCTCCTTCAAATCCCTCCTCAAGACCCACCTTTTCCTCGCCGCCTTTCCCAATGCCTGCTAGTCGTTCCCTGTATACTTACTGTCTGCCCCCCTCCGCAGACTGCTGCAACCATCCTGATTGTAACCAAGCCAAGCACACGCACCTGGCACTTCGCATCCGCTTGAATGTTGTTTGTCTTCTCCCCTGTGTCTCCCACTGTCCCCTCTCCCTGTCTCCCTCGCCTTGTCTTTTAGATTGTAAGCCACAGGCAGGGACCATGTCTATTTCTATGTTTCTGTACAGCACCAAGTACATAACTGGCGCTATATAAATGTTTATTATAATAATAATAATATAATAGAGCGTTACACAGGGCCTTCCAGAACCGAGATACGAATTGTGTTTCTTGATCGCTTACAATCTCTTTGGGCCAACCATGGAGGTGGACGATGTGTCGGAGAAAGAGGCATGCGGTACGTTCAGCGGTAGAGAGCCCCTTACAGGCCACGAAATGTCCTAGTTTTGTGAAATGGTTGATAATGAAAAAGATCGCTGTGTATCCCTGAGATGGGGGCATCTCAACTATAAAGTCCATCCCCACACTTGCCATGGTCCCTGGGGTGCGGGTGTTTGTAAGAGACCTGCTGGCACCAGTCTGGGTACCTTGGTTCGTGCACAGAGAAGACAAAGTTGCACATATTGCTGTACATCATGCGCCAGGTGGGGTCACCAAAAGGTTCTTCGGATAAGCTCATACATCCGGTCAGCTCCTAGATGACCTGCGAGGGGGGTGTCGTGGTGGGACCATAGGATATGTTTCTGACAGAAAGGAGGAACCACAATTTGACCTTCCTTGAGGAGTAACCCGTCTCTTGCCACAAAAGAGGGATCATCGGTTGCGGCTAACTCTGTTGTGGTGGCTTGTTGGAGTTGGACTTGGCAGAGGTAGGTGCCTGCGAATACCTGGGGGTGGTCGGATGTCATTGCGGTTTTCCCAGTAGCGGAACAGGGCATCCGCCAGGACGTTCAGTTTTCCTGGATGGTACTAGATGACGAAGGAAAACCTGGCAAAGAATAAGGCCCAGCGGGCGTGCCGTGCATTGGTGATTTGCGCACTCTGTAGAAAGGTGAGGTTTTTGTGATCTGTGATGACGGTGACGATGTGTTGGGCTCCTTCTAGGTAGTGCCACCAGGTTTCAAAGGCGGCCTTGATTGCTAAAAGTTCTCGGTCATATATGGCGTAGTTCTGTTCTGCAATGGACAGCTGCCGTGACTAGTAGGCGCAGGGGTGCAGGGCTTCGTCCGCCTCAGAAAGTTGTAGCAGGACAGCCCCAATGGCATTACTAGATGTGGTGGCCTCAACGTAAAAGGGTAGGTCGGTGTTGGGATGTCGCAAAATGGGTGCCGTTAAGAAGGCCTCCTTGAGGTATGCAAAACTGTGTTCTTGTTCTGCTCCCCAGTGATATTCCTGGTTCTTTTTGAGAAGTGTCATGAGGGGCTTGGTGATCTTGGCGTAGTTGGGGCTGTACTGGCGATAATAATTTGTGCTCCCCAGGAACTGCTGGAGGGGTTTTACTGCTTTTGGAGCAGGCCATTGATGGATGGCCTTTGTAAATAAAGGCCATCCATCTTCCATTGTACAGTTACTCGCCCCCCCTCCAATAAATGTGTTGTAGCTCTAGCTTGCTGTCACTTCATCTGTCCCAGGACATGTGGCCGGGGGTGGTCGTGTGGTATGCAGGGGGGCACCGGCATGTTGAGGGTTCTGTACAGTTCCTGCCCAGATGATGGGGCCGGGGGCCAGTCCAGTGAGGCCTCAAGCAGTTGAGGTGGCTGGAACAAGTGTACATTGAACCTGCACAGGCAAGCTGGCGAGTGTTGGCCGGGAGGGCTTTGCGGGGCCCGTGCACCTCGTGGCCGACAGTGAGGGGAGGGCGCTCGCACCCAGGCAACCCATGGGACCATTCCTGGGACCCCCTAGCCCACGCATAGAATAGAGGCACTGCTGCAGGTAAAGGGTAGCACCCAGCTTTATTGAAGGGGTTCATAAGTCTATGGACATGGGTGTGGGTCGGGTGCTGCCCAGTGGTCGGCTACCTCGGCAATGATGCGGCGGCAGATGGCGTCCCTGTTCTCCTCTGAGATGCACTGGAACACCCATCCCTGGGCATGTTGGTACAGGGGCACGGGCCCGACCCTGTGCACCGGTGGTGGGTTGTCCAGGGCAGCACCTCCGGTCCTGCATACATTGTGCAGGATGCACGCTGCCAGGATGAGGATGGGTGTGTGGTCCAGGTCGAATTGGCTCCTGTTCATCAGGAGGTGCCAGCGCGTCTTGAGGAGCCCGAAGGCCCACTCCACCACACTGCGTGCGGACGACAGGTGCTCATTGAACAGGCGGTGGTCCGGGTTGCGTGCCACTGGATAGGCCCGCATTAGCCACAGGCTGAGCGGGTAGGCAGGGTATCTATCACAACAGGGGCCATGGTAACCTCCTCTATCACACAGTACAGGTTGGGGGCGATCTCCCCGTCGAACATGCGTGCATAGAAGGGGGAGGCATGCAGGATATGCGCATCGTGGCTCGGCCCCAACTGGCCTGTGTACACATCTATAAACAGGCCCCTATGATCCATTACGGCCTGCAAATTGATGGAGAAGGCCTGTTTTCGGTTCACGTAGTCAATCTTTGCATGAGGGGGGCATATGATGGGGATGTGGGTGCTGTCAACGGCCCCGATACAATGTGGGAACCCCATTTCCTCGAACCCACGCATCACCTCTTCGGGGTCATGGAGCTGGATGACCTGCTCCAAGAGGAGCTCCACAACTAGGTCACACGCATCATGGAGGGCCCTGTTCACTGTGGTGGTGCCAACCCCGAACTGCTCCCCCACGCTCCTACAGGAATCGGGGGTGGCCAGCTGCCACACCGCCATGGCCACACGCATCCCTGGTGGCAGCGGGAAGCGCATGTTCATCTCCCGCCTCCGGAGGTGGGGGTTGAGGAACTTCCCCCAAGTGGGTCAGGAGGGAGCGGGGCATCCAGAAGTGGTCCGACCATTCTCTGTCCATCCAGGTGGCCAACGTGTTCTCCCACCAGTCGTTGGTGTGGGAACGCGACCAGTGTCGTCGCAGGGTCGGTAGGGTCATGCAGCAGGCGTACACATTGAGGGTCCGTCGGGACAGGACGAGCTGGTCTTGTTGGGACACCGTGGAGCCCAACAGGGCACGGCATTAGACGGCCGCCCGCCTCGCCCATCACCACACTCCTGAAGTTTGCTGCCCTCCGCCGCCGTGCCCCCAGGATGACAGACCATCAACCCGGCAGGTGGAGCAGGGCTATCTGCTGTAGCAGCATGTGCAGCAGCAGGAGGGCTGCGCCCAGGAGGTGAAGCAGCATGTCTCTGGGCTGTGGGTCCTCGTCCCCCGGCAGCATGGTTTTGCAGCTCCCCACTCTGAGCCACCCTCTGGTGGCCCGTGCCATGGGAGGGGTGGTCACCCTGTGTGGACATGCTGTTGGCAGCCCTCTGGCTGAGTCCTGACGTGCAGCTGTTGGTGGGCAACCCCCTGTTGGTGGAGGGTGGCTTCCGGCTCCTGTCGCAGTACATGTGGACGATGGGTCACCAGGTCGGGGCCCCAGCATGTCAGAGCCGTTCCCTCAAGCTCAGCTTCACCCCCCTGTGCCAACCTCCTTGGGGGCACCTGCCCGCCATTGTCGTGCCATGGACCGCTGCAGAGTTAACGGCGGCTCGCCTGCTGATGGAGCTACCCAGGTTCGTCCTCGCCTTGCTGTCTGGGGGTCCCCCTGTTGCTGGCCTGTACACTGGCAGCCTCCTGCATGCCTGCGGCATCCCATGGGGGCCCTCCTATGGGACCTGGGCTTGCTGTCCCCTGAGGTTGGTGGCTCACTCTGGACCGGGGACCTCCTCCTTCCCCGCTTCCTGGTGGATGCTCAGATGCACTCCCAAGGCTTCCAAAGGGGCCTGTTTACGTGGGATGGTCTAGTGCTGGGGTCTCTGCCCTGGGAGCGCTCACTGGACCGCCCATGAGCGACCCCTCACCGCCACCCACTTGCAGTCACCCCGGTGCCCTGGCTGGTGCATTGCCTTCCCCCCCCCCCGTGCCTCTGATCGGGCTGTGCTCTGCCGTCTGCATCACTGCTGGCTGCCACCTGGTTCCTGGACCCCATCACCCCCCTTTGGGTGACCGCTGCTCCTTCCTGCTGGGCCTGCCCTGGTGCCCTCGCCCGCTCTGCGCAGCTGCTCCTATTCCCTCCTGTTGTGCATCTCTTGCCCAGCCGTGGGTCCACCTGTGCCCCCCTGCTCTGTCTCTCTATGCTTGGGGGACCCTGTTCCCCCGGCACCAATAAAATGCTGTTATGTGATGGTCTGTCCTGCCTTGCTTCTGTTGCTGCTGTGGCGGCTGTGTGCCCCTTCCCCTTGGCGGCCCTCCTGCTCCCATCTGTGTGGTTGTATGCAGGGGGTGTACTTGGTGTTTACTGGTGGGTTCTGGGCCTATGGGGTGGATGCCGGTTGTGTGGTGTGTGTTCCCCTGGCGGCTTCCCTGCTGGGCGCTGCTGCCTGGCCTTGCTTAATGGGTGGTATTGGTGGTGGGCAGTCAACCGGGCACCCCCTGGATTCGCATGTGCATTGGTGTGGCCCTGCCCCTCCGCTCTGCTGTCGCCCCCTGTTGGTGCGGGCCATCTATGGTGGTGGTGATGGATGGGCGGCAGCACCATGGGCGCTGGGCGGCTGAGTGTGAGTAGGGGTTGTGGTGGCCCTGGCCTTTGGCCCAACTGATCCCCCTTGGTGCAGGGGTCCGGGTACTCTTCTGGGTGGTGGCTGTCGGCGTGTGGGGTGTGCCCCTGGTGCTGTTGCTGCCCCCGGCCCTCCCGTGGACCGTTGGGGCGGGCGTTCCCCATTTCCATGTCTCTTCTCTCCTGCAGCTACTGTTGTCATGCTGCTGGCGATCTTGCGCCTGGGCGCGATGGTGCTGCAGCTGGAGCGGGTGGTGTGGGACATGTGGGCGGGCAGTGGGCCGGCTGTTTGATGGCATCCGTGAGTGTGCTACCTGTTTTCTGGGCCCTGTGCCTGTGTCCCTCCGCGTGGGGCCGGCTCTGATGGCTGTCTCCTCTCCCTCTGTCCCATTCAGTGCAAGCCATGATCGCGGAGTGGACCTGGGAGCAGGGGGAGTTGTTGGAGCTCCTCCTGCACGTCCTGGAGTGGCTGCACTGCCTGGACCACATGCAGGCCAAGCGCTGGTGCTGGGTGTGGGGTTGCTGGCCCTATTGAATGGGTGTTGTCCCGGGCCTGCTGCTGCTGGTGCTGCCCCCCCTTCTGTTGCCCCGTCCCCTTCCTTGCCCTGTTGTTGTTGCCCCCTGTTGCTGTTTCCCCATTTTATTAAAGGCTTTATGTGTTCCTTCCTGGTGTGTCCATGTTATGCTTTGCTTTGACCTCTCCCCTTGTGCGGGTGCCTCTGCGGGGGGTGTTGGGAGGCTGCCTGTGTTGTGTGGGTGGTTTCCCCCCCTGGCCCCCCGTGGCCCATGTGCCCGTCCCTGTGTGCTTCTGTTGCCTGCTGTGTGTGTGCCGCTCTGCTCTGTGTGTGTATGTGTGGGGCCTGGCACCGGGCTGTCTGGGCTCTGTGCTGGGGCTGTGTGGAGCCAGCTCCTTTGTAGCGGCTGTCATCCCATCTCCCTCCCGCCCCGGCCGCGTGGGTCCTGGTGGTTTGGGGGTGGGGCCACGTTGCGCGGCTTCGTTTGCCCTCAGTCGGCCATGTTGTGCCGCCACTGTGCCCGGCCCGCCGGTCCCGGCCATCCGTGTACTTGCACAGGTGTTTGTCAGGTGCTTCCCGGATGGGTGTTTGGCTGCTGGGTGTTTGCTGGCCCCTCCCCTTTCCTTCCCACGACCCACCCACCCGCTGCGCTGTCCGCGTAAATTTCTCCCTGCTCGGCGCTGCCGGCTGTTCGCTGGGTGTGCTCACCCACCCATCCACGCCCATCTCCACCCATCGGCGCTACTGCGCCGTCTCTATAAAAATAGCCTATCTTACATGAATGGATGGAGACAGAGACTTATAGATAATTGCTTTCTAAGTATGATTCTGTATACTTTGTACTATTGTATAATTTAATTTGGTAATTTTCACTTTAGTTGTTTGTTGCCATGATTGGTAGATATAGATTTATCTTGTTTGTTTTCATTTTTCAGTTGTCTCTGAAGAAGATTCATAAATCAAAACATGTTGGACACCATATATGAATTAGTGTTTATATTGCATTGATTACTACTTTGATATATATTTTCTGGACTATATTATAATTTCTATATGATGATTTTTTCAGACTTGTACTTATCTATATGATGTAATATACAATATAAAACTATATATTATAGTACAATAATGATGTGATATACAATATAATATATAGTACATACAATATGTAATATATGTAATATACAATATAATATATAGTACAATCTATATGATGTGATATGCACTTTAAAACTATATTATATATCTATCTATCTGATGCTGAAGTCTGCGTCATCCCTCCCGGATTGATAATTTGGTATCCCCTATGTTGAGGAAGGTAATGCTAATGGGGAAGAGAAATTGTTTAAGAATCAATGGTTCATACAGATTGAAACTTTGTGGGAGCAGCTATGAATGAGGAGGGGATGCTGAAGTCTGCTTGATCCCTCCCTGAAAGTCATGTCTACACAGTTCGGGTGTGATACGAGAACAAATATATATATATAGATCCGGAGCTTCCTTGTGTGTATCGCTGTTTTGTTGCTCACCACATTGGTCTCTCGATCGATTGATCTATCGATAGATTAGATACTGTGACATTTTTGTATGTTTGTAGGAGATAATTACCTCCCAAAAAAGTGCTTATAACAACAAGCCTTGAAAGTGGAGCGTAACCTCGTGAATCTTATCACACCCGAACTGTGTAGACATGACTTTCAGGGAGGGATCAAGCAGACTTCAGCATCAGATATATAGGGGATACCAAATTATCCCACCAAAGTCTAGAACTCCATATGTTTGTAGTGGTGTGATGGCATGACACTAGGCAAGAACGGGTAGTGTCTATTTCTTACTTCATATTCCCTTAGTCTGGATTGTCAGCTAGAAATTGCATGGATTGATGGTCTGAACTCAGAAGGGAATGGAGGAAGGGTTGCGGATCAGAAGCATGAAGGTCAGAGACCCATCCTTGGTGCCATAAAGTTTCTTGTAAGTCATGTGTGGCCGCCCAAATGGCAAGCCTTCAAGAACAGACTCTACCTCCTAAAGTCAATGTCCCACTTCAGCCATGACTAACAACAGAGTTAATGGGGCAAGGGCACTGGGAAAGGGGAGATGTGAACCAGTGTGTGTCATATCCCTCACAACATGCTTCTTTGCTTGCCTTTCCATGTGTCAGAAAGGCTAGTAATCAGCATGTAATCAGATGCAGAACTCCTGTGCTGATTCTGTGCACGATGTACAGCTCAAGGGAGCAGTCAGTGACCTCTGATTGCTGGGGGCTGGAAGGGAAGTCCAGAATGCATGGACCATTGGTCTGACCCAGTGTGGCACTTCTTATGCACCAATCCTTGTTTTCTGATGTCCCTATTTATTTATTTATATATTTATTTATTTTTATTTATTTATTTTATTAATTTATATCCCACCCCTCCTGAAAACAGCTTGGGGCAGCTAACAATTTCAAAAATATAAAAATACAGTCATAAAAAATATTTTAAAAACACTCATAACATTACAACAATTAAAACACAGCTAGGGTAACACTAAAACAATCGATATAATAAATAAGGGTTGGGTTGTGTCAGAAGAGTATTCTGTGTAGGTCAGGTGGGGCCACATTTATGCTTCCCTCAATTCCTGGAGTAGTTCTGGCACCAGACTAGTGCCAAGAGGACATACCACCAATTGCACCTGCAACATCATGAATTTATCCTTGTCCTTCCCTTTGTTCCCCTCCCTTTGGCCATTCTAGATTGTAAGACCCGCTATAATCATGATTGTTCAGTGCCAGGCACATTGTTGGTGCTATAGAATTATTGGTTATTGCAATGCGCTCTACATGGGGCTGCCTCTGATGACTGTTCAGAAGCTGCAGCTGGTGCAGAATGCGACAGCTCGCCTGCTGTCAGGGCTGAGTCACCGGGAGCACATTACACCAGTGCTCCGAAGTCTGCACTGGCTCCCTATAGCTTTCCAGGCACAATTCAAGGTAATGGTTTTGACCTTTAAAGCCCTAAACGATCCGGGTCCCACATATCTGAAAGACTGCCTGTCCTACCATGCCCCTTTGTGGCCCCTACGATCGACCGGGGGTGCCCTCCTGAGAGTTCTGCCTGTTACCCTTGTCCGTGGGGCAAGGGATGTGCAGGAGGGCATTCTCGGTTGCTGACCCTCAGGATGGAGCAAGGCTGTGTGGCAGGACAGACTTGTTCAGAAAAGGCTTATTTGCCACGCAAACCCTTTACACACAGGACCCCCAAGCAGGGGAAGCTGTGATGGGTAGGGATGGGCAAACAGAACCGAGTTCGGAAATTCAGTTTGGTTCAGTTCGGAAATTCAGTTCGGAAGTTCGGTTTGGTCGACCGAACTTTTCGAGTTCAGTCCAAACTTCCGAACAAAGTTCAGAAATTCAAACCCCATTGAACTAAATGGAATATTATCTTTTAGGGATGGGCGAACAGAGCCGAGTTAAGAAATTTGGTTCGGTTTGAAAATCGAGTTCAGTTCAGAAGTTCGGTTCGGGCGATCGAACTGGTCGAGTTCGGTCCAAACTCCGAACTTCCGAACCGCATTCGCCCATCCCTAGTGATGGGCTCAGCTTGGTGCCAGCTTCCCCCACTGAAGGGTGATGTGCAAATGTGCCCTTAATGTTTTAGGGCCAAGTTATTATGAAACTCTTACTCAGCTGGAGCATCAACGAACTCCCACCATAAAGCTTGAATGAATTTCTTGGTAGAGTTGTACGACTGGGGCTTTTAATCATAGTTCCAAATTCCAGTGCTCCTACTTGTTCTTTCAGATGTTTGCTTCCCCCTGGGGTGGGGTGGACATCCACTTGCTCCGCGACACTTCCTCAGAGAAATCCCAAGGACACATCGCAGAGCAGTCTGACCCTCAGGATGGAGCAAGGCTGTGTGGCAGGACAGACTTGTCCTGCCATACTCAGGGCAACCCTGGAGTCGTGAGCAATAGGTGCTAGCTTCTGTCGTTCACAGACACATTACAGTAGGGGCAGGAGTCCAGAGACCCCAAGCTGCTGGGGGGCGGGAAGGGGAAACCCACAGAAGCTGTACACATGGCTGTTTCCCCACCACGACAAACTGCTGATCGAGAAATGGGGGCATAGAGGAGCACCCCTCATCTTCCCCCCCCTCCCCCGATGAGCTTTTGTTGGGGTGGGGAGAGGGGCATGCATGTGGCTCCTCTGGGCTCCCCACCCCCATCAGCTGTCAGTCAGGTGGATGAGGGGGAGGGGAGGGGAGCCTGCGCTCTTCCCAGGCTCCCCTCTCCCCTGATCCATACGACTGACAGCTGATGGGGGGGAAGATCCTGGGTTCCTCTTCCCCATCGGCGGTCAGCTGGTGGAGGGGGGAGGAGCGAACCCTCCTTCTCCTCCACCTCTCCGCCCTCCTCCAACAGCTGTTTGTGTGCCCAGCTCTCTGCACTGACCCTGCAGTGCGATGGGGCTGATTGTCTGCCACAGGATGGCACAGGGATCGGGCCTGGGCAGCTCATCTGGCTGTACCCAATAACCAAAACTCATAGGGAGTTTTTAGACAAGCAGGGGAATCTAACGGATTGACAAATCCGTTCTTAAAAAGTTGCGCGGGGAGCGTTTACATGCAACGGAAGTCGCTGGCCGCCATTAAAACAGTGGCACCTGGCAGCTCGGGCATTATTTTAAAACTGGATTCGAAAAACAGATTTAAAACCGCCGGGTGCTGCTGTTTTCAATGGCAGCCGGCTATTTTTAAAACCAGATTTGTAAAGCCTCGAGTTTTTACAAATCCGGTTTTAAAAATAATGCACGAGCCGCCGGGGTACCGCTGTTTTCAATGGCGTCTGGGGAGTTCCGGTGAGTGTAAATGCTCCCTGCACGACTTTTTAAAAGAGCGGATTTGTCAATCCGCTAGATTCCCCCACTCGTCTAAAAACGCCCTTAAGCCACTCTTCTGATGAACGGTATAATTTAACTATCCTTGCTGTCCTCATAGCATCTGCAAAGTCACGCCCGGCGGAGCTGTTTCGGGTGGTGCGGGGGCTGGTTAGTCCGGCCTCCCTCCGCCTTGATGGGGACATGTCCCAGGCCTGCTGTGAGGAGTTTGTCAACTACTTTGCAGACAAGATTGCTCGGATTCAGACCGACTTTGACGCTGGATTGATGGCAGTAGGGGAAGAGCGCGGGGGGACGGAGGCCCCGTCTGGTCCAGCTTTGTGGGGAGAGTTTCAGGAAGTGATGCCGGCCAATGCGGTGGATGTCCTGGCGTCTGTGAGGGCCACGTGTTGTGAACTGGATCCATGCCCGTCCTGGTTAGTGAAAGCTTCCAGGGAGACGTTGAGGACGGTGCTGGCGAGGGTAGTGAATGCGTCCTTTCGGCAGGGGAGGTTGCCGCTTTTCCTTAAAGAGGCTGTGGTGCACCCCCTGATGAAAAAAACATCTTTGGACGTGGATGCGCTCGCCAGTTACCAACCTGTCTCTAACCTTCCCTTTTTAGGGAAGGTTATTGAG
>QEPC01008071.1:2899532-2925087 GCA_003113815.1 Sphenodon punctatus
TGATCTATAAAGCCCTACACGGTCTTGGCCCCTCATATCTTAGGGACCGCCTCGCCCTCCGTGCCCCAGAGCGGCTCCTGCGGTCCCCCGGGGGTGCCTTCCTGGAGGTCTCCCGTGTTAAGCGGGGGGCCACAATGGAGAGGGCATTCTCGGTAGTGGGGCTGTGGCTATGGAACTCCCTTCCAGAGGAAGCTCGCCTGGCCCCTAGCCTGCTAACATTCCGGCGAAATTGTAAGACCTGGCTGTTTGCCCAGGCCTTTGGGAGGGAGGGTGAGTAGGGTGGGGGGTTTTAGTTCCCCCACCTATTTTTGACTTTTGGTTTTTAGATTGTAGCTTAGCTCTGTTTTAACATTTTATAATATTTATGATAATTTTTAATTGATTTTATTGTATTTTAATGCTTGGAAGCCGCCCCGAGCTGCGTGGCAGGAGGGGCGGGGTAAAAATGTATAAAATAATAATAAATAATAATAATAAATAATAACTATCATTTTTTAACCACGGAGCAAACAATCTCATCAGGCAGATGATCAGTGGCTAAAGTGCATGAATAGATTGTGAATCAAAACAACTGCTTGTCAGAACACATCCTTAAGTTTCCACATAGTGAAAACTAACCTTCTTAAATAGCTTTTCCTTAAGCCTTCTTAAGGCCCTTAAGGACTGAAGTTGAGATTTTGTGGAGTTAAATTCCTGATTCCTTTAGGGTCATTTGAAAATCTTGATTTGTGTGGGTATATGGACTAATTTGCCCTCTCAGCCTTGTCATACAGGCTTAACAATATTGATTGGGCAAGTTAGGGAACTTACACATTATCCATCGATGCCATACCAGTTACACTGAAAGTCAACTCTAGTGTCTGCCACAGACTCCCTTCACAAGTTGTTTTGAATTAGATTTTTTTTTAAAATGATCTGCCATCAATATCCTCCCTGTCTCTTTTCCTTCATCTTTAATCAAAATACGGTATTTCTTTTCCTCTGCTGCTTGAGAATCCAGCAGAGGGAGCACATTAATAGCAAACACTATTTCTCTGTTAAAGCAAGCCTACTGGTATAGAAAGCATTGAGAAAGTGAATCGGGGTCTACTCTCGTGTCTAACAGGATCATGGTTCTTTGTATTCAACAGGAAACAATTTTAAAAAAAGTTAATCCAGTAAACAAGAAGTAGAAGTTAAAGAAACGTCATTTCTTATACCTCTAAGAGAAATGAAATCCACAAAGAACAAACTCCCTAGAATCAAACAGGAAAAAGAACCCCTGGCATTTTAAGTGAAGAAGAAGGTTGATCCCTCTGTCTTTTCAACAGGAATCATTGAGGCTAATCTTCAAAGCTCCACCTTTCAAGGACCCTGCCATCTATGTTTTGTTCTGGTGCCAAAATTACTGGAGTATAAAAATGTGCTTATAAGCCAAGGAAAAGTCGCTTTCCTCCAAGCATTTTCAGGTGAATCCTTCTGAAAGGATTTGTAGACGAGATGAGAATAACCAAGGGAGGCCCATTATGGATCTTGTGCCTCATCTGGAGTTGTTGCAAGGGACACTCCCTGCTTCGGATTGGTAAGAAAAAATTAACCTTTGATATTTAGTTAATTTGATATTTACATCCATTAAGAGACCAAACTTTTAATTGTTACATAGAGAAATGCCACATTAAGGCACAACATGTTAGGCTTTTTGCAAATGCTATCTCCACACCGTGTATGTACTTTAAAAAAATAAAACAAATTAACTTAATAGAAGCTGGTTTATTTTCATTTGGGCTAAAAAGCAAGATCAACCATTTCACTATCCCAGAGTAGGATGTGCTGAAAAGCAGATCTGCCACACACAGTTTGCAATATAAAAAAATGGTGGCATTAATTTCAGTATTTCAGTATTATGCTTGGCTTAAAGGGGAAATTTATCACACTGAAGAGCTACAGTTTGGTATGTGCAATTGAATTGGTACTAACCTTTTCTTATTTAGATCAGTATGCTTTGATTCCTAGTTCTGGATAGCATGGCTTTCCAAATTTTTCAGATCACCCTTCCGGGCAGTTCATCTGTAGTAACTACCTCACTTTTAGCACACTGGATAATTCTGCCTCCTGGAAAAGGTTGGGGCTGGGCTGGGGGCCAGGGGCATCTCTCTGCTACGTTGACTAGGCTAGTTCACTTGCAAACAGTTACTCTAGAATAATAATAAAAAAAGATGTCCACCTTGATTTATTCCTCATTTCTTCAGTCGTTATAATCTCAACTTTTATTTCACAATGGGCCTGTGGTGGCCACCCCGAGGTCTGCTCCAGTAGCAGGGAGTTTAAACAGATGCCATCACAGACCACAATCCGCCCCCACATGCCCCCGCACTAAAGAGCTGCAAGTGTATCGGCAGCCACTCTAGGCTGCTGCCTACAGCTCTATGGTCATTGCTGGGGCAACCCGTGGTCAGGAGTGGAGCTGCAGCAGCCGGCCATCCTTGAGATTGGCACCTGCTCCACCCTCGGCCAGTGCTTCAGGTTTAGGAGGCCTGCTCTGCTCATGGTGCTCTGGGATGTTCTGGAGCACCGTAAGGCGCAAGCATAGCTTACCTGGAGCAGATAGTGCCTGCTCTGCCCCCTCCTTATAGAGTGGCCTGCCTTTACACAGATATGCCACCTGGGGGTGAGGTAGAGCAGGTGTCTATCTAAAAACATCCTTTATCCTCACTTTAACAAAACAATAGTTAATGTGAATGATGGGGTTATTATTCCAGAATAAATTATTGTGTGCACAAGTTCTTAGTAGACAAACAAGTAATCTTGATTTGAAATGTGATGCAGGTTGCTGAGGTGGTATTTTTATCAACTTCACAACAAATAAGCAAAACCCACTCACTAATTTGCTGAGAAATGCATTGTTTTCCCTACTGTACGCTGGTTCCATCCCCTATCCTTGAGCACATGCCCTCGTCTCTACTCTGTTCCCCTGACCCCACTCTTAGGGTGATTTCAGATGTGATGGGGGCCCTATTGGCCGCGTCACGGAATCACCCAAATGATTTCCCGGCGGAATCAGACCGACCCGTCAACAGACAGGCCGGCAGATTCTGCTAGGGAATCGGGGAGGGGGCAGGGCTGCGCGGCGCAACGTACGGCCACACAGTCCTGCCCCCCCCATGCTTCCGAGGCCATCTGCCCTCTGGGAGACGGGCGGGCACAGTGGCCAATGCGGCCATTGCTCCCGCCCGCCCCCTGGGGTATTGACCACGGCCCGGAATTGGCGGCGAGCATGGCCGCTGATTCCAGGCCGTGGTCAGGGGCAGATGAGACGTTACCACACTCAAATTTTTGTGGCGGGTGTTTTAAATTTGTTTTAATTATGATATTGTAGATTTTTTTATGTTTAAAAATTGTTTTATATTATGTTGGAAGCTGCCCCGAGATGCTGTAGGCATGGGGGCAGCATATAAATATAATGAAATAAATAAAATAAATAAAATAAAACCACGGTGAATCCCGCCGTGGTTGAGCGTGGTAATGTCATGTCTGTTGGGGGCACAAAGTGATTCCCGCCGGGAGTTCACCCCCGGCGGGAATCACTTTGACCACGCTTTCGGAGATGGTCCCCGGACCATCCTCGAAAGCGTGGTTATTTTGATCCCCACCGGTGGTTCACTGTGGTGAACATCTGGCAGGGATCAAACAGACGTTACGGGACCATTCCCCACCACAGGGGATTGTCTGTGGTTGAGTGTGATCTTGTAACGTCTGAAAATACCCTTAGTGTCTGAGGGGAAGGACTGGATCCACGGACTAGATCAAGAGATTGGAAAGGGGACAATTAAAATAATTGATCTTGGGCCAGTTTTGGGGTAATCTTGCCCAAAGCAAATTTTTTTATTTGTCCCCTTTCCAATCTCTTGATCTGATCAGTGGATGCAGTCCTCCCCCCCCCCCCCAACTGACTTGGCCCCCAAGAGGGAGGTTCCCAAGCCCTGCAGTATTTTATAGATTCATATTATCCGAATAAAAGAAATTGTTAACAAACCCCTTCTGAACATTGGTAGTGAATAATTCATAACATTTCAAAGTTCATTGCTGAATTTGGTCTAACTTGCAATATTTACTGCACAGGTGATATTCCTACAAACATCCTGTAATAGATCAGGGGTGGGTAAAGTTTCCTAATCCTGAGAGCTGCATCCTTTTATTAATTTTATTTATTTATTCAAATGTCTACCCTGCCTTCCTCTAAGGCCCTAGAGCCATAGTTTGCCCACTTCTATAACATGAAGAAAATCTGGCAATCACACACACATGGCAGCAAAGACCTGTTCTTCACTTCCACTTGTGTTATTTCTGCCGAGACAGAATCAGCTATAGGAAGGCTCATAGGTTGTTGGTGGGATGTGGTACTGTACATAAGCCAGTCATTTTTTCAGTTAGAAAGGATTCTGCAATTTTTATGACGTTTTCCCAATGCAATGTGACTATTTCTGGTGTGCCAAAAAAAAAGAAGATGCGTCACTGCACATTTATCACACTTAGAAAAAAAACAGCAAGCATTGTGATACTGCTGCATGCTACCTGGCATCTGGTTTAGTTCGCTCCCAGCACAGGATGGAATGCATGGCATAAAGCAGGTCTTTAAAATGTTTTCAATTTTAAAAAATAAATAAATACCAGCTACATCAAGTGGTGCAATCCTCATGTCCAGGTGAGCAAGGGGGTTGCATGGGTAAGTAAAACAACAAAATGCTGTGCTAGATTTAAGTGGCTGTCATCACATCAAGAGGCAGCATTGCCCATCACATGTGCATGCAATAGGACACTCCCAGAGCCCAACGCAACCTCTCTTGTCAAGGACAGCTTTAGAGAAAACAGAATTTGCTCATCCTAGGGCCTCAGAAGCGCTGGATCTGAGGCTTCCAGGACTGGCTTCCTTGCAGGGCCCCCTCCAACCACAAGGCCTGGGTCTTCTTTAGGTCTAGCCCTGAGGGTTATTCCTTCAGGGCCACACCAGGTGAGTGTTTACTTTGGGGTCTGGGCTACCAGGAGTTAGGGATGGTTCCACTACCCCTAGTGTGTACAGACCGGACCCCACAGGAAAACCCCTTTCCCTCCAGAGGTAGAGTTCATTGTCCTTGTCAAAAAGTCCAGTCTGTACTGGAGTCCCAACTCCAGAGACTGGGCCTTGGACTTGTCCGTCTCTATGGCCCAAGTAGGGTGACTTTGGGGCCCACTTACTGTTGAGTCCTTCTCCAGAGAGCTGGACCTGTTATAGATCTGATGATCCATGCTCCTTTTCTTCAGCCTGTGTTGGAGCCTCTTTATAGCCCAAGATGAACCAGATTTTTCACATCATCAGGCAGTACCTTCTCTTCCTAGGTGCACCTGCTGATGATACAATCACTTCAGCAACAGTATTGCTAGGGAAGCCTCCAAGATGCCCTCTAGTGCTTGCTGCTGCCCCTGCAGCACTGCAGTTGTATGTGAGAGCAATACAGCTGCTGCCCCCACTCCGGAATCCTGCAGCTGCCACTTCTGTTACCCCTAAAGCTCCTGTCATCAGGCCCTGATATTGGTCAAAGAAGCCTCTGAGCTCTGGCAGTGGGGCTCTGGCAGTGAGAGCTTTAGCAGCACAGGATTCTGGTGTCAGGCAGTGGTTGTAATTCTCCCACACATATCTCAGGGCTCCAGGGGCAGTCACTTCCTCCGGGACTTTGCCCCCTTTCCTCCCCACCAGCATAGAAAGAGAGTGTAGGAGGCAGGCCACGCAGGAAGCATCCCCACCCTGCTACCAGACAGAAAGAGGGCTCCACAGGAAGAATGTGTATGAGGGTCTCAAGAACCATCTGGACTGGCCTCCCTATAGGGTTCCCTCTGACAGGCTCTCAAGGCCATGTCATTGGCTGGCCCAACCTAAGGCTAGCCCTGCCTCTTGTCCATATGTCCCAGGTACAGAGCTCCCACATTGCAGAAAGCCCCCTATAGACCCTATGTGGCACAATGATGTCTCTCTCTCGATGTGAATGAGGATTTGGCACTCACTTCAGACTCTAGCACAGCACTTTGACACGCAACTCACACGCATGCAATCCCCTTGTGCACCTGGACAGCGGATGGCTTGCAACCAAAAGAATGGAAATATTTTGCCTAATTTTACTACTGACTTTTCAATTTTTATTTATTTATTTGGACAATTCACTCTTGTGAAAATTAGGTCTTCAAAAGCTGAAGTTATCCCGGAACCTTCAAATTACTACTAGTGAGTATGGTCTTTGATTACATTTTGTATAATAAGGGCGGGAATGGGCGAGTGAAATATTGATTTTCAAACTTGCCCAGGCATTTTCCTGCTGTAATAAATACTACGTTTAATCTTTGAATATCTATGTTTATACTGGAAAATGTCATGAAATAAGAAATTCATGTGGGGGTGGAGGGAGGGATACACCCTTATAGGCCATCAAAGATAACATATTGGAGATGTAGGCACAGTAGAATAGATTGAAAACTCAGTGTGTTCAGTCCTGAGCATAGGTGAGCAGGGGGGCTATGCAGCAGAACCTATTGGTCCATGGTCCAAGTATTATTATTATTCTTTATTTATTTATTATTATTATTTATTAATTATTTATTACTTACACAGCACCAGCAATGTGCTGGCTCTGAACTATTGTAATTAGAGACAGGTCCCTGCCCTGATGGACTTACAATCTAGGATGAACAAGGAAGGGGAAGCAGGCAGAGATGGGGATATACATATCTTCCTGTTTTACAGATGGGGAACTGTAAGTATCCATCCCAATATTTATTTGAGCAGAGGCTGAGTTTTACTATACTGTGGAGGTCCATTCAGGGACCAGGTACAGTAATAAGTTGGTTCCAGCATAAACTCGGATCTACATACCTTGAGCTTAGGGTAGGAGAAAATCCAACTTAGTCGAGGGGATATTTATTTATTTTATTTATTTATTTTATCAAATTTCTACCCCGCCCCTCCTAAAACAGCTCAGCGCGGCTTACAAAACCAGATATGTGGATCCTGGCCCCTTAAACCTGTTGGAGTTTTTTTTGTTTTATTTTGTTTTCTGTTTTATAAATTGAATTCAATAACCAGATAACACAAAGTTACTATTTTAAAAATTAATTAAGTTTTTACCCTTGGGCCTTGGAGCTTGCAGCCTGAAAAGGCAGGCAGGGGTTCTTCTGTGACCCCTTTTCAGCTGAGTGAGACTGGAGAGCCAATGTGCCTAGTGGATGAGGTGTTGGCCTTGGCTCTAAGAGACCACCGTTCAGATCTTTTCACGTCTCAAAATTTCCAGGAGTTGCCCGGCATTGCTGTTTCCAACTGCGCTCGGGTAGGGCTGTAGCAGAAAGTCGCAGCAGTAGCTATTTCCGCCGGAAACAGCGTTTCTGCAATTAGAAGTATGGCATGGCAGAGGCTTTCATTCTGCTAGTTTCATTCTGCTACTTCTGCAGTTCTGCTAATTTCATTCCGCTACTTCCACAGGCTTCACAAATAGCGGAAACATGCCATTTTCACTACTTCTGCCATTCCGTCAGTGCCACGAAATAGCGGAACAGCAGTTTTCTGACAGTTTCCGACAATTCTGCAATTTTTCCAATAGTTTCTGAATTTGCAGAATGTCGGCGGAATTAGCGGAATGTCAGCAGAAAAGCCGTGGTGTGGTGCGGGCAATTCCGAAATGGCGGAATGGAATTGCGGCACGGTAACAGCTGCTGCCACTTCAGCCCTACGCTCGGACGACTTCCAGTCCAGGGAGGAGCATTTAAATTGCCCCCCCCCGTGCGAGGGATTCCCCAAACCATTTTTTTAAATTGTGAGAGAAATCCTGCACTTTTAAAAATGCCCAGTATCTCTCAGCCTCAGCACCTCACCTGTAAATAGGTTTAATAATGTTACCTACTTCACTGGGTGAACTAGATAAGGAATGTAACGCAACTAAAACAGCATTAGAAATGATTGGCTACTCTGCCTGACTGCCCTGTAAGCCTCTGCTGAGTAATGCGGAAGAGGAGTGCAGCCAGAGCTGGCCTTAGAATTTGTTGGGACCAGGGTGAAGATAAGATGTGGTGGCCCTTCCCTTCTTTATAGAAAAGATCAGGGTCCCATGTCGCCCTGTGTCAAAGCTGATCCTGAGCCTCATCCACTTTGCCAACTCCTCAGCTTACAAGGTAGGTAGGGTTACCCCTGTGTTCTGCTCCCAGCTGAGATGAGAGGTGGGGACGGAGAGCATCCCGATCTGCCTTGCAAACCACAAAGTGAGGCTGACAAGGCAGGTGGGGGAGGAAGGGTGCTCCTATTCCCCACAGCTCAGCAGGAGGGTAGAGGATAGGAATTTTCCCCCTTGGGGAGGTGAGGTGCCCTGGAGAAATGCAACTTATCCCACAGTAGATACTCTGAAATTCCTCAGACTCAAATTAAAGGAAAGGTGCTGCACTCTGTGTCTCAGATAAGGTGTATAACTCAGCCAACCTATTGTCAGAAGCACTTTTGAGCATGGATAAACTACTACTGCTGCTACTATTTATCATTTCTGTAGCACTGCTAGTCGTACGCAGTGCTGTAACTTTAGAGTAGTTTGCAGAAGGGATGCTTTTAATTGCAATTGGCCGTTCCAAAGGTGCTGAGGGAAGCGGCCATCTTGCTGAAAAGGGATGTCATTTTGGCCGTTTTCACACGGACACCCCCCCTCGCACACGTGTGCATGTGGGGGGTGCCTGTGCAAACACCATGGTGTGTGTGTGTGGGGGCACCCGTGGGAAAGCTGCGGGTGGTGGGTGGAGGTGCTTGCATGCTCCCGCACTCCACTCACCTTCACTCATCACCCACGCACGGAGCAACAGGTGCCAATTCCCAATGCTCTGTGCGTGGAGGTGGGTGGGGGTCCATGAGAATGCACCCCCATGCACCGCCTGCCCGCCCACCCACCCACCCACTGTGGCACCCAACCATCCCCCACACACTGCCGGCCCATTTGAAAAGGACCTAAGTGACACTTAAGTTGTAAAAACCCAATAAATGTAAACTAGTTCCCACTCACCCCATTTTAGTAAAGTTTAAAGGGGGAGATTTTCAATGCTATAAAAGGTCATTCATTCATTCAGCATCCAGCATCAATGAGAATTGGGGGTCTGGGTGCCCTTTATGCCTATGACAATCTTTTTTAAGGGGAGAGCTTCCCAAATTGTGCTTCAGGACCCCAAGGGGGATTGCATCATCTGTAAATGGAGTCATGAGCATGATGATATTTCACAGAATCATCGACTTTTGGGATTGGAAGGGACTTCAGGGGTCACCTAGTTTACCCCCCAACCCCCAGTCAAAATATTTGGTATACTTTGCATAAATGTGTTGCTTTTTGGGGTCATAGAATCACATTTAAGTCTCAAAATTGGGTCACCCAGCCAAAATTTGGGAACCACTTTCAGATGTCATGCTTTCCAGCAGAAAAGCTAATGGAAAGCTACACATAATAATTTATTACAGATTAATTTTTAACATTGAAACTCTTCTATCATGTACAAAATCCATGGTAAATTGCTGGTGATCCATAGAAAAAATTCATGGATATTTTCAGGAAGCCTTTCCTACAAATCACTGCAGATTTACCATGATAGCAGCATCCAGATATCATAAATAAATGTGTGTTAAATTACCAGTGTCATTCGGTGGGCTTCACCACCTGAAAACTATGACATCTGAGAGGACTTTCAGGGATCTTGAAAATATGGCTTGAGAAGCTGTGGAAATTTCTATCTGGGATTTCCACCAGGTGCTTTGTGATATCTAAAATATTACGCCAGATAGAAACCTCACTAGTAATCCTTGAAAGGTCATCCTGCACATCCACCAGGTTGCCGCTGGAGTTGAAACAGGTAGTGAGTTTATTATTCAAGAATAGTATTCACATTTATGAGTAGCCCTTTGAGTACTCAAATAATACCCATGACCAAAAGAGGTACTTGCCTATCCATTTTGGGGCATATGACTGAACAAGCAAAATAACCAAACCAAAACATAGGGGTGTTAAATTAGTTTTAAATTAATAATTAAAATGAATGTAGAAAAATGTGTTTTAGTTACTACTTTAACTAAAACGAATGTATATTCAAATGAAATGTATTTGAAAAAAAATCTGTTGTTTTGGCCCCATTACACTCTATGCATCCTGCTAGGACGCTGTGAAAGCACTTCAGAAAAGGTAGAGCAGTCAGGAGAGATGACTGGCATCTCTGATCACCAATTGGCATTGGGAACACAGGCAGCAGTGTGATAGACACAGAGAACCTCAGGATCTTTCTTCAATGCTGGAGAATCTGAACGCCTGGCAGAGAGAGACTACCCTGCTGTGCCTATCTGCCTCCAGTCTGTCTCTCTCATATCCTGCCACCCTGTGGCACTCTCTGCAAGATGACACCCTGCTACATCTGGGTTGCTGACAACTGTCCAGTTCCCGCCTGCCATGATCTCTCTGCCTCATATAGCACCCAGCCACTCTGGGCCACTCTCTGCAAGTTGAAGTCCTGCCATCCTTGGGGTGCCAATGCCTGTGCCTGCTGATTCAGTGTCTTCCCAGTACCTGCGAGTGTCTGCTGCTCCTCTGCCTGCCAATCTCTCTCTCTCTCATATTCTGCCACCCTGAGACACTCGCTGCAAATTGATACTCTCTCGTTGTTCGGGTGCCAATGCCATGCTTTCTGCTCCTCTGCCCACCTGCTACCTGCCAAACTCTCTCTCTCTTGAATAGGCTGTTTTAAAACAAGATGCTACCCTGCATGGCCAACCAGGAGCTACAGACCTGATTGCCTATCTGAAGGTGGAGTGGCCAGACACACGCTCTCATGAGCCACGGAGCACCCACTCATTGCCATGCACAGAGAAATTCTGTGAAATCTGGAGTGCTTTGTGTGGGGTCAGACAAATGTAGGATGACTGCTTCCATGGCTGGAGTAGCCACACTAGGAACTGCCTGTTGAATTGCTCCTCACACACTCCACCTGCTCCATGGCAGAGTCACACTGTGGCCATGGACCACCCCCTCCCATCAGCTTGCTCATTTGAAAACACCTCTGTTCCTCCACCCTGAGACACTTTGCAAGTTGAAGTCTGTCATACTTGGGGATTCAATACCACTGCCTGCTGCTCCTGTGCCTGCCCAATGCCTTCCAATGCCTGCTGCTACTGTGCCCATCTGCTTCTTTTTGCTTCCACTCTCTCTCTCTCTCCCTCCCCACTTCATATTCTGCCACCTTGGGACACTCCCTGCAGGTTTGGGGATGGGAAAGTGTCAGAAAGACAAAGTAAAACTGCTATTTAACTTATGAATACTTGCAAAATTGAAAATAATGGGGAAACTTTTAATTACTAAAGCAGAAAAGTACAAATGAAAACAAATACATAACTACATTTTAAAATGAAAACAAATCCAAAACGGAAATGAACGTGGTTCCTTCTGCACACTCATACCACCCCCACTCCCACCAAAGCCCCAAAATTGAATACTTGAAAAATCCAATATATGAGAACTTGTGTTGGTCACAGATACTTGAAGGGTTACCCAAACATGTGAATAATCAAACCCACTACTGGTTTCAGCTACTGTGGTAAGGTTTTTTTTGGAGTGGGGGTGGGGTTCAGTTCAGTTATTTTGGTGGTTCAGTCATTTTAGCATTTCAATTGCATCATTTTCAGGAATTGTGCATGTACAATAGTTCTACTATTGCTGAAATGACATAACTGAAATAACCAAAAAACCAAAATAACCCCGACAGAACAAAATGAAAAAATGGAAAAACAAAACCAAATAACCAAAACAGATATCAGTGTAAGGGAGGTATTGTACAGAAGAAGGGAGAGAGCTCACCCACTCCAGATCCGCTAGGTATGGATTGCACCTGAACAAGTCCCTCAGGATCTCATAGTGGCCATTAGGTATAAAACCCAGCTGTAGATCATCACAGGGAAGTGGTAACAGGTGCAGCGCCTCCCCAACACACATGCACACACACACAGACCAACCACACACACTGACGAGATGGGGAGTGACTAAGGTGCTGGAAGAGGGAAAGGAAGAACCCTGGGGGTAAGGGGAGAAGGATGGGATGGGCTAACACACAGGGCTGAAGGACCAAGAAGGGGAGACAAGGAAGGTACACAGAATCATGCAAACACCCTACGCTCACACAACGCAAACACCACCACAGTCACCCAATAAGTGCTATCAGAAGCCGCCGGGCTACAAGTCTGTAACACAACATAGACAAGCACTGTCACAGGGGCCAGTCTCTCAGGCACCAAGCTCTGATTACCGGCAATGCTGGCTAAGGCATGGCTGACCTTATGTGCTAGCTACATGCTGGTGCGGGCACTCTGAGTGCTGGGGTGGGGCCAGTGGTACAGCGCTGTTGCCAGCCAAATGCTGGAGCAGGTTCTCTGAGCACCGGGGCAAGGCCAGAGGTGCAGCAGCATCATGACCTCATACCTGGGCGCTGTCAACAAACTCCAGGCTCCTGGCTGCGCTGCCCACAACCGCCGCCTTGGGCAACAGGTGCACAGGGAGGCGTTGCATTCCAGGGAACCGGCAACAACTCCAGCCTCCCCACCGTCCCTGGCCGCTCTGCCAGATGACTCCGAGATGCACACCTCCTATGCAAAGGAAGGTGCGTAGAACGCGCAGACTCAATCCCCCCTTGGCTCTGTCTCCACCGGAGATGCCTAACAATCAGTCATTACTTGAGCTGCCAGTTTTGGTTGGGGTAGGTATATTCAATGGATTTATCCATTTTGGGGTATTTTTTTCAGTTGTAGTTACCACATTTTACAGTAGTTCAGACACAAAGCCCAAAAGTTACAAAATGGTGCTTTCTGCTGCATTTCAAACTGCATTTTTATGATCCCTGAAAACACCCTGGAAAAAGTAGCCTTATGGTGACTCTGATTCTTTCTGCAGTTCGGCGCCCTGCGGTCACCAGGACTGAGTGTTCCACATGGGGCGTTTTCCACTTTCAGACATTTGACAGAAGAAGATTCACCTTCCCTGGAACTTGCAACTATGTCTTCGCCTCGCACTGCAATGACAAATACGAGAACTTCAACATCCAGATCAGGCGGAATCCCATGAATAAATACGTGATCTATTTCACTGCGACCATTGATGGAGTGCTTCTGGAAGTGAAAGAATCAGGCATCACAGTCAATGGAAAGAAGTGAGGCTATGTTTAGTTTTCTTTTCTTGTGTTTCTCTGTTTCTTGAGTACGTTTCCTATATGCTTAGGAAGAAATCAGTAGTCCTTCTATGTTGGTTTCCTGTCTTTCAAAGTGGCTTGTAGGAGATGCTTCAGGTGAGGGTTCAACACTCACAATGCATCAAACTGAATGTTATAGGCCGTTGGAGGACATAGATGATTGATCAGTTGAAGTCTCTGGATGAAACCTGAAGAGTTGGCAATTCTAGTAGATGGCTTTTGGGGCCAAAGGCAGGAATGGCCATCTCACTTTGGAATGTAGTTGCTCTACAGGTTGCCAGTAAATTTCAGGCCTCGATTTCCTTGTTATGGGAGCGAAACAGGTTAGTTAGTGTGTGGTACTGCCCCCGGTGTTTGGGTGCATACATATAAAAAAGGAGCTTTTAGGAAATTAAAAATAAGAAGTAATCAAAAACCAGATATTTTTAATAATGTTTAGGATTTAGTTAAATTAAGGAAGGCAGAAAAGAAAAGGACAGAAGGAAAGATGGAGGATAGAACTAGCAATAAATAAGTTAACCCCACAGCAATAATCACAGCCTGTTATACAAAAATAACTTATTATTAACTTATTATTTATTTCAACTCATATGCTGCACTTTCCCAGTTTCTCAGGGCGGCTCACAAATCATAAAAGCATTAAAAACCAATACAGAAAAGCCTCTTCACCTCCACAACCCACCCACTCCATATCACCTCCCCACCCCATACCCAACCCTAAAAACACCCCTATCCCCGCCTGCCAAATGCCTTTTCAAAAAGAAAAGTCAAAAAGAAAAATCTTACATCGCCTCCAGAAGATACCGAGGCCTGGGCTCAAATGAACCTCCAGGGGGAGGGAGTTCCAAAGCAACTCAGCAGCAACCAAGAATGCCTCCCTGTGAGCCCTTGCTGTATGAACAAGGCTAACAGATGAAACCCACAGGGAGGAGCTCCCAGCTGATTGCAGGGGCTGCAATGGGGCATGGAAGGACAGACAGTCTTTCAGATATGTGGGGCCCAGACCATTTAGGACTTTAAAGGTCAAAACCAGCACCTTAAATTGTGCCTGGAAAGTTATAGGAAGCCAGTGCAGACTTTCGAAGCACCAGTATAATGTGGTCCCAGCGCCCTGCCCCCAAAAGGAGCTGGGCCACCGCATTCTGCATCAGCTGCAGCTTCCAAACAGTCATCAAGGGCAAAGAGTGCAATAATCTAGCCTTGAGTTGATGAAAGCAATGATGACAGTGGCCAGATCCGAATCAGAAAGAAAAGGCCACAACCTCCTCACCAGATATCCCTGCCTTGGCTACATAATGGCAAACTCCATGCTTCCCTGTAGCAAGTGGGTGCAATCCTGGAGACTTGAACTGTTAGTGTGCACACACTTCCTTGAGTTGGAGCTCTAGAAGGATGCATGAATGCTGGGAAGTTTGTTCAATAAAGAAACAAGTTGTAGACCAGATAATAGCTTGGATGGGGTATGGTGCCCATGAATCCCCTAAACTTTGGGTGAGCTTTCACCTGGCTGCTCACCCACATGCCAAAGGTCCCTTACTCTCGAGATAGTTAGTAGTCACCTACTGAATTTCCACTTTCCAGTCTTTTGGACTTTTCTCTGAATTCCCAGTTGTTCAAGAGACCAGATCCAGGATTCTCAATGCAAGAGAACTTGAAGGTAGGTCCACACTCTGGAATCAGATCTGTGGCCTTTGGTGGACTCCAAAGAAGGAGTTTTGAGATGGAGCTCAGTGGAGATAGGACTTAGGCCATTTTTAGACGAGCGTGGTGGCACCCACGCTTGTTTTTCAAAAGAGCCGGCAGTCCGTTCTACGCGTGACGCTGCCGCCGAATACGCGCATGCGCGGGCGATGTGCATCCATTTCTGGCCAAGAACTGACCGGGTCGGCGATCGAGGCCGGTCATACGCTTGTTTTTCAAAAGAGCCGGCAGTCCGTTCTACGCGTGACGCTGCCGCCGAATACGCGCATGCGCGGGCGATGTGCATCCATTTCTGGCCACGAACTGACCGGGTCGGCGATCGAGGCCGGTCATACGCAGTTGGAAATGGATGCGCATCGCCCGTACATGCGCATATTCGGCGGCAGCGTCACGTGTAGAATGGACTGCCGGCTCTTTTGAAAACAAGCACGGGCACCGCCGCGCTCGTCTAAAAACGGCCTTAGCCAGACACTGTCTCTAGCATCTATCTTTCTCTTGGTGCCTAATGGAGGCCGCCCTTTGTGTGGGGTAAATGTAACAACTTGTATTTCTGCAAGGCTAGAGTTGATAAACTATACACTTGCTTGGAAGTGTCCAGTTATATCCACTGTTGGAGACAGGAGGACACTGCGCTGGAAGGACCATTGGTCTGACCCAGTATAGTAGTTCAACTGTTCTGGGCCCCAAGAGTATTCTCTGATGGTTAGAAGAGACTAGGGCTAGCAGTAGGGGAACATGGGTGGGAGTGAATACTTTGAAGAATATAGAAGTTACAAAGACATATTTTGGTGGGTGCCAGCCCACTTGTATGATTTTGGGGCTCCCCCCAGAAGTATTTGCATATATGTTATAAAGTAAATAAATACCCAAAAAATCTGAAATGGGATAATCAAACTGGGTACCCAATGGGGCATGAGTAGATATCAGTTATTACCAAAACGGCCATTTTTGCTTCAGGTAGGGCATATTCTATGGGTTTATCTGTTTCTTTAGATACTTGTTTCAACTTTGCTGCGTACCTTAGTTGAAACAATGTCATCTAAAGGAAGCTCTCCAAAAGCATCCAACTCCTCCCTCAAGCCATCCTCTCAAGAAAAACTTGATTGCAAGGTACAGCCAGCGCTGAGGGCAGGGTGATTTGTGGTGCATGGACCCTTCCTTAGCTCTGCCCTGCCTTCCAGCCCCTGAGAGCATGCATTCTGTGTCCCTCCCCCCCTTTCCGATCCCTTTCCACATCCTTCCAGGCTCTGTCTGCTTTGTGAAAGGTGGGAAGAGAGAGGAGTCGGTGAGCTGCAGCTGTCTGTCAGGAGGCATGGTTGTCTCCTGCTCATGTCTCACAATCTTTGTCTCTTTCCCTGCAGCACACCCCACCCCTTTCAGGAAGGAAATGGTGCCTAGAGGGTGGAGGGCAGAGGTTTGGGGAGCATGTGCTCCTGGGATGGTCCAGTGGTGTGACCAAGAAGGAGGGATCAGAAGTGACCTCCCTATTACTGGGCAGACACCTGGGTGTGGAACTGGGCAGACACCTGGGTGTGCCCCCACAGTTGGTAACATTTACAGGAGGCCTTACTGGCTAAGCTGACTGTTTTCAATTCTCATGGTATGCCTTGTGAATGATTAGAGAGCAAGCCACTATTAGATATGCTTTTCTATTGACTTGAGTTGATTTTCACTAATGTTCCAGTGTGGAACAATTTAATTTGTACTCTAATTTTTATTCTTTTTTTCTCTTTTTCTTTTTAGAATCTCTTTGCCCTTCAGTGTGAAAAGCCTTTTGATGGAAGACGCTTGCACTTACTTCCAAGTCACTTCCAACCTTGGCCTGACTCTCAGGTGGAACTGGGCAGACACTCTCCTTGTACGAAGATCTAGCTAATTTATTTTAATCTACTGAACTGTAGTGTTGGTGAAAGATGCTGGCTTGTAAACCTTAGACTGATCTGGCTCAAGGTTTTTTAGAAGCATGGGCAAAATTTGAATTTTGCCACCCCCAGGCCTATACCCTCCCATTAGGATTACCACCTTCCCATAAGTGCTGCCCTGAAATAGGCTGGAGCCTGGAGCTATGTCAAAAGGACTTGGGACAAAGGGACTCTCCCACCCTTTCCAATGTGGCCACTCCTCCTTTGTCATATCATGACATTCCACAAGGGTTGGGGCCAGATCAGAAGGATGGCAGGAGATCCTCTTTGCCTGCTCTTTTCCAATGTGCTCGCCCTCACCTGAAAAAAATTCTAGCAAACCCTTCTGACTAACACATGGAAATAGGATCCAAAATCCTGAGACTCCAGGTCAAATCTGGAGGGCTGGTACTGTTATCTCCCACTGCCTCCCTAGATTCCCCTATCAGGAGAACTAGCCAACCTACTGGACAGTATGGACATCCTACCCAGGCAGGTGACGGACTTCTGAGTATGGTATTCTTGGGTTCTGAAGGAATGAGGCCAGAATATAAACTTTGAAGGAAACATGCTTTATTTTATATTCAGCTTGACTTTGCATGGGGTTGCTAGCTTCTGCATGGTCTCTTGGAATGTGCCTTTTCCCTCTTAGATGTATCCATCTCTCTTCTAAGTTGATTGACACACAACACTACTAAAGATATACTCTCACCATAGGCAGCACTGAGGGGCTCATGTAATACAACCCCTTGCTGTCACCCTCAGAAGACCTGTCTGGGCCCTCTTCCTCCTGTTTCCCATCAATCAGATTGGTGGGGAGCAGGAGGCCTACCACCCTACCACCCTGGGTCTTGCAGTGTGGGTGGAAGACCTAGCCCCCAATGATCAATAGGGAGCAACTGTCAACTCCAATTGTGAAATCCTGTCACTGAGACCTTGGAATATTCACATCAGCTTCCCTCTTAAAAGGTACAGACACCATGACCCCTTTCCAATATAACCATGCCAGGGGTAAGGGGACACCACCCTGGTAAAAGCATGCCTTGTGGCAGTGTTCCATGCTCCCCAGGGATGGTGCCAGGTGAGCTGGCACCCCTGCAGGTGGGCAAATTAATGTGGGATGACAGTGAAGCAGCTAAGTTTGGATGCATCAAAAGAGGGATGAGATTGCAAAAAAAAATTGTTTCCAATAAATTAATTAATATTTGTCAATAATTTTAAAGTTTCCAGTCGGCTATCCTAGTCCCTAGTAAACTACTAACAGCACACACACCTATAGCCCTGATTGGAGTCCAAAACCGCAGTTCAAAAACCCACTTACTCCAAAGTTGTGGGCTTCAAGGGAGCAACCCTGGAATAAGTGGTTTGTAGACTGCAGCCCAAGTCTAGACTGCATGTAAGGTCATGCCCTAAGTGTCCCAATGGTCCCTAAACTGCTTAAAACACTGGTCTGTTTGTTTCTGGTTTTAGCTGGATTTAGACAATACATACAAAGGAAAGACATGCGGTCTGTGTGGGAACTATGATGGCAATAGATTGAATGATTTGGTTTCAAAAGGTAAGGACTCAGAGTTTCTGTGCTGTCTAGAGTTGAATTAATTGTTCAACATAATACCAGAGATCATGTTTCAGGGTGAATTTTGAGAAGATCTGGTGTGATTCATGATACAAGAGGATGCTACCAAGCCCTAGCAAACCAACTGTCTTGCTGTGTAGCTCTAAGAGTTCCCTGTTAGTGTTGGTAATCTAAAGACGAAAGAAGTTCAATGGCATTTTCAAATGAAGAATGGGTATGTGGATTGGCACATTGTTTAAAAGCATCAACAGTGACCAATTATCTGGTAATACTCACAGGAAAAAGTGTTTCTATCTACACTGGTATATACGGCACTGGTAGTTTCAGAGATTGTATGGAGCTAGAAGGAGTCCAACAAACCCCTCAGTTCTGCTCATCCTCCACCCCCACCAAACCTCTACTTCTGAAAGTGGAGGAGAGTCTGTGCAGGGCAGCAGAAGAACTGGGGACACTACAGTAAGAAATATTTTGAGGACCATGAGCCCTGATTTTGGAGGTTTTTGCCCCTGATCTGGAATTACACACACACGCACACACACACTGTCAAGAGTCAAGTTGTGCATGAAAGTAAAACCACAGAATGTGGTCCACTTTTGTCATGAAAGAATGAAATATTAGATATTCAATCCCTTGAGTATACTCCTGTATTCAAAATCTGACAAAGTGCTCAGTTCCCCTATGGAAATAGTTAATGACAAGTTTAAGTTCATTCCAAATATGCCCAAGTTAAACCACAGGCCCATGGTAAATTGCATGCCACCACAGGCCAGCACATGCTCAGGTTAATTTACATTTCTCATCCCTGTCCCCACCCCAATTTTTGAAGACAATCAGCAGAAGGGCCAGGTACAACCCTGATACTGCATCCTTAATCCCAGTCCAGAAAATACTTATTCATATGGGGCAGCACCCTGTCATTTTATCACACTTTTAAAAGTGGGGGTGCAGGTTCCTTCATGTTTTGACATAAGAAACATGACACAATAAAAAAGGCAGCAGCAGTAGCCTGGAAATGGAGACTGCATCCTCCCTTTTTCAATCCTCATTGCTCCAGGGGAGGGCATTTGCCTTGTAAGAGGAAGGGCAGAACTTCAGTACCTGTCCGGTCCAATAGGAGCTTAACCCTGCTCACTCCAGTGTGAGAGGGAGAGTGAGCAAGTGTGAACAATGGTCAAAGCTAGGAAAGAGTCAAGACCAATGCTTCAGCTGCAGTTACTCGCTCACTTCTGGATCTTACTCCCCTCTTGTCCTTTTTATAAAGTTTCTGGCACCTGTTTTTTTTGTGGGGGGTGAGAGGCAAGGGAAGCATGTGATTTTTCCAGACTCATATTATTCTAAAATAACATGGCTTCCTAACAAAGAAACAGAGCTGAAGGTTACATTTTGTGTGTGGTCTACATTTCTCATCTGCTTGGGATTTTGCAGGCTTTCAGCTATTACCGAGGCAGTTTGGAAATCTACATAGAGTAAAAGAGCCAACAAAAACATGTGCCGATGTGGCTGAAGAGGATACCAAAGCACATGATCATTCTCTTCAGCAAAAGAAATGTAGCAGCAGCTTTGTAAGTGGGCAGGGTACACTCTGCAATTGGTACAAACTGCCCTTTGTTATAATGGGTCCCTGCATAGTTCACTTAAAGATGGAAATCTTTAATCTAGCAGACAAAGGCATAACTAGACACTAGGTTAGGGATGAGGAACTCAGGTCCGAGGGACAAATCTGCAGCTTGCTGCTAGTTTTTCTTGGGCCCCAGTTCCTGACCCCAAGCACTGAAAGTGTGAGCGTAGAGGAAGGGAGCAAAGATAAACCCATGCACAGAAGGACAGGGGATGGAATAATGGCAGAGATCCATGATTTGGATCCTCCTCTTCCGTCCTCTGTCCTGACAGACCCCAACTGCTATGAGGCCCTTGGAATTTGTACTAATTTCCAAAGTGGCCCCTGGGCGGGTAAAGAAAGGGTATTTTCAGACGTTACGAGATCACAGTGAACCACGGTGAATACTCACCTGTGGTCACTGTGACTCGCACGTCTGTTTGGCGGACGCCAGATGTTCGCCACGCTCAATCTCCACATGGGGTCAGTTTCAACCACGCTTCCCGGGCTAGCCGCACCATTTCCCCGGGAAGCATGGTGAAAGTGATCCCCGGCGGGGATCAAAGAAAAGTAACATCTGGTCGGTCGCCACAGCCCGGAAGCACCGGCGGGATTCCGGGCCGTGACGGATTTGGCCAGATGCTGCAGCCGCATTGGCCCCGCCGCCTGCCCGTCCCCCCAGAGGGCGGGCGGCGGGGAGCATGGAGGGGGCGGGGCCGTGCGGCCGCACGTTGCACCCGGTGGCCCCACTCCCTCCCCAATTCCCCACCGGGACGACCCCGGCACGTCTGTTAGGGCATGATGGGGTCGTCCCGGCGGGGGATGACTTTATTGTCTTATTAAGATTCCTCACCCCTATACTAGGGAGTAGGGGTGGGACTTTTGGCAAAATCTTGATTCTCAGTTTCTATCGGTATTGGATCTCTGTCTACCGGTTCTCCTATCAGTTCTTGGTTCTCTCGGTATCGAATTTTTAACATTGCAGTTTTTCCCATTGACTTCAATGGGGAAAACCTCAATGTTAAAAATCCAATAAAAAACCAGTGCAAAAGATCCGATACTGGCAGTGCCAATACCAAGAAAGAACTGAGATATTGGATTCATCCAGTGGAGCCATTATCGAGTACTTTGGTTCTCGGCAATACCGAAAGTCCAATCCCTACTAGGGGGAGAAACTGGAGTTAGGCAAATTCAGACGAAAACAAGCAAACTAACTATCTAGGATTGTGCTGAATTCTCTGTCACTTGAAGCCTTTATCTTCAGACTGGGCATCTTTCTCAGAGATGTTCTTCTCAGCTAAATGCTCTGGAGTATAGGTCTATCACTGGTTATTAGCTAAGATTGTCAGGGGATGTAGCCTCTCACTCAGGTTGTCCCTAAATCTCTGGCTGCCAGAAGACACAAGTAAATGACATGAAATTGATCATAGGGTGCTTGATGGGTTCTGAAGAGAGAGCTGGAGGGAGATCTTTTGAGAGACTTTACCCAGATCCCATGTCTATAGACTGTCTTTCTTGGTATCTGGTGGAGACATCCTGTCAGGGTCAAGGATCATTCAGCTGAGGTCAGAGTTAGGACTGAAGCCCAGGCAAGAGCAGGCTCAGGCAGGTCAGGATCAGATCAGGTCATGCAACTCAGGAACAAGGAGAGATCATAATGTCAGATCAGGAACAGGACTCATGTCAGGGAAGATTCAGGTTCAAGCAAACAGGCTTGGGCAAATAGAAAAGAGCATGTTCATCAATCCGGATTTCTGGGGTTGGCAGCCAATCAGAAAGGTGTAGGGAGTGGCAAGGGACTGGAACCAGGGCCTACAGGACAGATTTGGGCCAAAAGGAAGGTGTGGTGGTGGTGGCGCTGTAGAACTAACCAATAGGGATGGGCAAACAGAACGTGGTTCGAATGTTCAGCTGATCGGTCATTCGGTCCAAAACCCGAGTTCGGTTGTTCGGTTCGGCTGAACTTGGCAGAACATTCAAAAATAGCACTATCAATACCGATACCTAATTTTTTCCGTATCTGTATCATTTGACCCTGAAACAACCCCTGGTCTCCACCCCCGGTGCTAGGAAGTCTGCTCCTCAGCTGCCTCCCCCTTCCAGTCACGTTTTTCCCACCCAAACTCACATTTTCCCCACCCCCCCCAAACTCATCTGAACTCACCCGAACATGACCGAATTGTTCGGCCATGTTCGAGTTCGGTTCAGATGTTCAGTTCGGACGTCTGAACAGACCGAGTTCGGCCCGAACTCCGAACATCCGAACTGCATTCGTACATCCCTACTAACTAACTACCGCCCCAGAGATTCTGATTCAATTTATTTATTTTATTTTATTTAATTATTTGTATTTATTGGCCACCCACTCATGCCTACGGCATCCCGGGGTGGCTCACGACAGATAAAACAATACTAAAATACATAAAACATCAGCAATATGTACAATTAAAACTACCCAGCCCCACTCCAAGATTCCCCCCCTCCATACCCTACCGTCCCCCCCTTCCCTCCGAAGGCCTGGGTGAACAGCCAGGTCTTACAGGCTCAGCGAAAAGTCATCAGACCCCAGGTGAGCTTCCTCTGGGAGGGAGTTCCAAAGCTGCGGCCTGGCCACCGAGAACACCCTCTTCATCGTGGCCCCCTGTTTAACATGGGGAACCTCCAAGAAGGTGCCCCTGGCAGACCACAGGGGCCACCCTGGGGCGCAGAAGTTGAGGCGGTCCCCAAAGTATGAGGGGCCCAGACCGTATAGGGCTTTATAGACCAACACCAGCACCTTGAACCTGGCTCAGTACGCTATAGGCAGCCAGTGCAGAGCACAGAGCACAGGTGTAATATGCTCCCGTCGCCTTGTCCCTGTAAGGAGACGGGCCGCTGCATTCTGCACCAGCTGCAGCCTCCGAACCAGAATCCAGGGAAGCCCCACGTAGAGCGTGTTGCAGTAGTCTAGCCTTGAGACGATGAAGGTGGGAATAAGAGTGGCCAGGTTGGGTCCAGAGATGTATGGACGCAGCCTCTACACCAGATACAGCTGGTGAAAGGCGGCTTTAGCCACCGCCTCCACCTGCCGATCCAGACAGAGGCCCGGATCCAAAACCACCCCAGACTCCGAACCTGCTGGGCTATGGGAGGGCAGACCCCTTCACCAGAGGGGTCGGCGCATCCCTCGCCCTACCCACCACCATCACCTCCGTCTTATCAGGATTGAGCTTCAGCCTGCTCTGCTGCATTCAATCTGCCACAGCCTCCAAACATTGGGAAAGCAACGAGACAGCGGGACCTGGGTCGATCAAAAACGAGAGGTACAGCTGAGTATCATCAGCATATTGGTGACATTGCACCCCGAACCCTCTCACGATCTCCCCCAGGGGCTGCATATACATGTTAAACAAAAGCGGAGACAGAATCGAACCCTGCGGAACGCCGCAGATCAAGGCCAGGGGGCTCGATGTTTCAGTTCCCAGCACCACCCGCTGACTTCTCCCCGAGAAGAATGAGCGGAACCACCCAAGGACAGTCCCGTCCAGACCCCCCAGGCAGCCGTCTCAACAGCAGCCCATGGTCCACGGTATGAAAAGTGGCCAAGAGATCTAGCAGGATCAAGAATGTAGAACATCCTGCATCCATCTCCCGGTGGAGATTGTCCACCAAAGCCACCATTTCCGTCTCAGTACCATAGCCGGGGCAGAACCCAGATTGAAAAGGGTCAAGGAAACCGATATGGTCCAGATGTGCCTGGAGCTGCAGAGCCACGGCCCATTCAATAACCTTCCCTAAAAAGGGAAGATTAGAGACAGGATGGTAACTGGCGAGTGCGTCCACATCCAGCGATGGCTTCTTCAGCAGTGGGCGCACCACAGCGTCCTTGAGACTGGGCGACAACCTCCCCTGCCGAAGGGACGCATTAACCACCCTCGCCAGAACCGACCCCAATGTCTCCCTGGAAGTTTTTACCAACCAGGACGGGCACGAATCTAGTTCACAACTTGTGGCTTGAACAGACCCCAAGACATCCAACGCATCGGCCGGCGTCACTTCCTGAAACTCCTCCCAGAAAGATCGACCAGACTGTGCCTCCATAACCTCACGCTCCTTTCCTGCTGCATCCAACCCGGTGTCAAAGTTACTCTGAATCTGAGCAATCTTGTCTGCAAAGTAGGTGGCAAACTCTTCACAGCGGGCCTGGGACAGGTCCCCATCCAGGCGGAGGGAGGCTGGACTGACCAGCCCCCGCACCACCCGGAACAGCTCCGCTGGACACAATTTTGCAGACATTATGAGGGCAGAAAATAATTCCTCCTTTGCTGTCCTCACAGCCTCAACATAGGACCACAAATGGGTCCTATGGAGAAGTCAGTCAGATTCAGAGTGAGTCCAACGCCAGCATCGCACTAGTCTCCTGCCTACCTGCTTCATACACCACAGCCCCTCGGTAAGCCAAGGGGCCCTGTGGTGACGAGACACGGGTAGGGGATGTCTCAGAGCCGTCCTATCTATGGCTGCCCCCAGCAAGATGTTCCAATGCTGTACCAGCACATCGACAGAGTGGCCGTCAGGGTCCAGGAATAACTCCCTCAGCGCCTCCTGGAACCTCTGCGGTTCTATCAGCCTCCGAGGGTGGACTAACCTAACTGGTCCATTCCCCTTCTGGAGGGGGTGTGCTAGGAGGCTGGTCTGTAGGAGATAATGGTCCATCCATGACAGGGCATAGATCTCACATCCTCCACTAACGGATCACCTGCCTCAAGGCCAGAACAGAAGACCAGGTCAAGGATATGTCCCCCCACATGAACCGGACAGTTGATCACTTGGGACAAGTCCATGGTTGACATGGCGGCCATGAACTCCCACTCCACTCCTACAAGGCCGGCATCGACATGAGTGTTAAAGTCCCCAAGGACCACGGTCCTGTGGGAGTCCAGCACTACCTCCGAGGCCAGCTCTGACTGCTAGAGTGGCAAGGGATGCTGCCGGATAGGAAGGGGCCCGGTATACCAGCAACACCCCAAGCTTGCCCCCAGTCAAATCAAACACCACATGGAGGGCCTCCACACCTGGAGTCTCCTGGACTGGATATCTCCTAACTGACCAATCCTCCCTAAAAATAATAGCTACACCCACCCACCCCCGGCTCCCCGTATGAGGCTGGTGATGCACAGCATACCTGGCTGACACAAGGTCCACCAGAACTGGCACAGCCCCCTCATCCAGCCAGGTCTCTGTAATGCACGCAAGGTCTGATGCCCGATCCATGATAAGATCCCAGATAACTGGGGCCTTGTTCACCACAGACCTTGCATTCAACAGCATCAGCCCCCCACAGGTGGACCCTGGACCCTGATCCATCCTCATCCCTGGTGGGGGGGTGACCCTCCTAACCTCCACCAGGAACCTTGGTCCCCTGGGAGGGTGAGTCACTTGCCCCCAAGGACCATACCGTCCACGTCCCAGAACCACCCCTATAGCCACTCCCTTCCCCCCATCCACTACCTCCTGGTCCCAGCCTCTGGGCTGCCCGCCCTGCCTCTAGAGCCTGTATCC
>QEPC01008071.1:2925157-2944332 GCA_003113815.1 Sphenodon punctatus
CCCCTATTTCCTCCCCCTCCCCCCCTTCCAGCCAAACCTCATGTTGCCACCAGAGGTTGGCATCACCCCCCACCCCCCTAGCTCCCCCTGCCACGGAGAGCCAAGGCTTGGTTCTTGACATTCCCCCTTGCAGAGTAACTGTATCAGCTTATGTCTGCAAGGATAGACAAGCTGAAAAACAAAGAAACCACCCCATAGCTACTGTGTTTCTTAAGGGCTAGAGAGAGGGTGGTTTCTGTCTTGGTTCCAAATGTATGAGTTAAAGAGAAAGTAATGCAGATTGGTTCAAAAATTGCTTCAGATTTCATCTGAGGTACTTTGTTTCCATCTCCAGTTTCTTACACACTTCCTTGTAAGAACCCAATACTGGCCCTTGGAATAGATGGACCATTGTTCTGACCCTGTATGACATTTTTTGTTCTGATCTTGATACAGAAATCTGGGAGTAAAATTCTATGGCTTCTGTATTAGGTATGAAGTCAGGCTAGATCGGGGTGGAGATAAAGTAGTTCAGAACAGTGTGAATAAATAAATAAATATTTTTAATTGGACCAACTACTGCTGGTGAGAGTATGCATGCTTTTGGGCTACACAGGACCCTTCCTCAGTCATGTAAAAAGTCAGAACTAAGAACATGCCTGAAATCTTGCTCACACTCACGAACAGTAGGTGGTCTAATAAAAATTCCGCATCTGTACTGCTTTATCTCCATCCCTGTATGGGACCAACATGGCAACCACCTTCTCTCTCTAGATCAGAGGTATCAGATGTGTTATGTGTAGAGTTCATTTCCTAGCATATGATTCCCTTTGTTAGTTTCAAAGCAACTTGGTGAGCTTCTTGGTGGCCATAAGAAGAACTGAAAGAGTACTGCAGTGGGGCATGTACTGCTGAACTGTATGTTTGTTGGCACAGATCTCTGAGGATCAGAGCATAATAATCTCTCAATATTTCATCTTCATTGACTCAAGACTTGGGGTACATTCTACAGCCAGAGAAGGCTACAAAATGTGTCTCTTGCTGCTGATCTTTTTACTTGTGGACCGTGACCCAACCTTTACTGGTGATTTTAGCCTTCCCACCAAAGAACGTTGTGGAATAGTTGGTGCCTTTTGGCCCTAAAATCGGTCAACCAGGATATTGGTGATGAAAATATGTCAACCATGTACAAAGAATTATAATTGTTCCAAGGATAAGCCATTAATATGGCTCCATCTTCAGTTTCTTACATGCTCTTACACATATTCTTACACAGAATATGAACCTGGAATGAATTTGGAGCTGCATGGATCATGGGTGTTACCAAATATATATGTTAAATCTGTGGAAATCTATTGTACGTTGAAATGACTGATGGTCCTTTTTACATGGGCCTCTCCCACTCATGAACACGCAGAAATCTGCGTGTTCATGAGTGGATGCAATCCATGTGAAGGACGTGGTATGGGTGTGCACGGTGAGTGGGGATGTGTGCGTGCTCTTGCCTAACGCACATCCCCACTCACCCCTCACTCATCCCCACACACAGAGCAACCAGGGAAAACAGAGGTTGCTCCATTCATGGGGATATGTGTGTGGTGAATGGGGATGTGTGTGCGGCCATGTGCACGGCCTAGTCACCCACTGCGTATGCACTGGCGCAGCACGCCCTTCACCCCCCACCTGGTGGCACTGGGTAAAAGCGGCCTGATGCCTTTCTAAGTGCATGGTTGGTTTTACAGTTGTTTAACCCATTGCGTGTTTTTGTGGCTGTGTGTTAGTTCCCATATTTCCCTTCCACTAGCTGTTGGCCAGAAGCTGTCCCTTGATGCAAGGGATCCCTATGGTATATCAGGCAACCACAGACCAGCAGTAGGTCAGTGGACTTATCTACATGTAACAGAGGGTATAGGAAAGCAGCATCTATCTGCTCTCCATAATCGCAATCATGCTTTCTGGACCCATAACTTGTGTGAAGTGTGTGGCCTCAAGTATGCCAACATGACATAATGGGCAAATGTTTGTTTGACCCAGTCACTATGGGTACAATGAAATGTGACAGTGGCCCATTTAGACCCACTGTGGCCCGCAGGCCACTGTCACATGTGATTTAGGGCTGCCAGATGTTGATGCAGGATATTTCAGGTCATGTTGGCAGCTAGCCTGGGCTCTCACCTCTGCATATAGTTGAAGCAACAGCCCAAGCTAGGGCCCACCAGGCTGGGGCAAAGCGGGCCACAACAGTTTACAATGTGTGTTCCGATCTGCCATGGGCCTGGCCAAGCCACCATGGTAACCCTTATTGGCCGTCATGGTGGGGAACAGGGTGCTGGGAGCAGCGTGGAGACAGGCTTCCTGCTGGCACATCTCATGCAGCTGCTGCCTGACCGGCAAGACAGCTCTCCCTACCACACTCATATGTGGCTGCTGGCCAGTGGTCTGAGCTGACCCCAGCCATGTCAGTGGCGGGTTCCCGACCTGGCTTGAGTCGACCCGGTTTTACACTATGAGTCTTTGCAGAAATAGGCTCAAAGGGTGGGGTAAGTCCTTGCAGGGAATCACCCCATTCCAGCCTCAGGGCACAAAAACCAGTATTTGGCCTTTAAGGGGTTTACACCCTTTGTATTACATTGTACAAAAGGTAATGTATACATGTGATCGCAGTCCTTAAATTGCATACTCGGAAGTAGTCACACTGATGTCAATAGGACTACCCAGGAGTAAGTGGTCTGAGGAATATTATAATGCCACTATATAAATCTGTGGTGCAACCATACTATTCTTTTCAGTTTGATCACCCCCTTCTCAAAGGAGATATAGTAAAACTGGAAAAGGTACAGAGAAGGGCAACAAAAATGATCACAGGTATGGAATGGTTTCCATACAAGGAGAGGCTCAATAGGTTATAGCACTTTTCAACTTGGAGAAGACACAACTGTGCGGTCTTTTTCCAAAATGGAGGTGATGCCATTTTGGAAAGGGTGTGCATGCACAGAACAGCTCAGAGGCCATTTTAATTTAAAATGTAAACAAAAAAATTAAAAATCACCATGCATGTGCAAAATGGCCACCAGGGTCATTTTGGAAAAGGGCAGTGATGCTGCTGGTGCCATGCTGGGAAAGGGCCACACATGCGCAGACCCCGGCAGCCATTTTGTGTAATTTGTTTAATTTTTTAATTTTTTATAATTTTAAATGAAAAAATAATTGAAAGTGAATGAAAGCAAACATATGTAATTTGCTTATTCATTCATTTCCAGAACATTTGGAACATTAAAAATGAAATGAATTGCACACCCCAATTATTTACCCTCTCAAGTAATACTAGAACAAGAAAATACTCTCTGAAGCTAACTGGCAGTGGATTTAAAACAAATAAAAGGAGTTTAAAAATGGATTGGATAAGTTCTTGGAGGACAGATCCATAAATTTCTATTAATCAGATTGGTTGAAGGACATAACCTCTGAATGTCAGGAGCAGGGAGTAAGTAGCAGGGAACGGATCACTCTATTATGACCTGTTGTATATTTTGGTGAAGCAGCCAAAGGTGACCGCAGTCAGAGAAAGGATGCTGGGTTAGATGAGCCAGTGGTCTGTATAGAAATGTTTATGTTCTTAGGAATGCAGGATGCATGAATAACAAACTACCCACATCAAATGCCTGGCAAGTCTTTTCTGTGGTATTAAAGAGCATGGACCAGACCCCCACCTGGTGTAAATTATCACAGTTCTGTGAAGTCACTGAAGCTAAATTGGTTTACACAAACTCAGGATCTGACCCCATGCATTTTGGATGTGGACCGTTCCATTTCCCCTCCTCCTTTTAAGAAATCCACATGTACAAAAATACTGTCCCGTTTGGGGAATTGCTCTACGACGGTTACTTTTGATGACTACGTAGACACCTGCACTGAAGACATGTGTAGCTGTAACAAGAAGCCCTCTTCCCAATCCAACAATGTTTCCAGCTGTCTGTGCAGCACGCTCAGCCAGTATTCCCGAGACTGCATCGTCAAAGGAGGAAACCCTGGCAAATGGAGAACCAAAGGATTCTGCTGTAAGTAACTGAGGGCAACCGGTTCAGCTGGATTAACAGGCACCAGAGAATAATTTATGGGCCCTGAATGGTCCTTATCAGATCAGACAACCTCCCTCTTTCTTTTAAACATGCTTTGCTAGAACCTCTGGGGGGAAATGAAACAATTGTTTGAAGTTACGCACCGTTTCTTTAAAATGCTCTGATTGATTAGAATGATTATGCTGAAAGTGGGAATATCTCAGCTTAAAGGTTAAAAGTGAAAAGAGATATTTAATCCACTCCTCTGAGTTTCTGATAGGCACAGGTTATAGCCAGACTCTGAAAAAAGGGAATACCTAAAGGTCCCGAGAGAACCAAATGTTCTAGGAGTATTGTATTACAATAATGCACCAGAGATTTTACTGTATCAAGCGGTAAGAGCACATGCTTTGTATGTATAAGGTCCCAAATTCAATCCCCAGCATCTCCACCTCAGGATCCCTGGTAGCACGCCTGGGGGAGGCCTCTGCTGGGGGTTTGGAGGGGTCTCAGGTAGCACACCAAGATGGCCTCTGCCAGAGACCCCGGAACAGCTGGATTTGGACCTGAATTTTAAACCCCTGCTGCCGTGTCAGGTTGTGACAATACTGGGCTAAGACGGACCATTGGTCTGATTCAGTTAGGCAGTTTAGTTTTAAACACAATACCAACTTTAGCAAAAATAGGAGGTGGTGCTGCCTCAATGGCTGTTGCCTGCCCTGCTTCAACAATAGTCATATGCAGAAAATGGGGCTCTTAATTTACCGTACTAGGCTGAAGTACCAGCATAGAGCTGAAATGATGTTTTACAACAAATGTTTTTGTTGAAAACAGTGATTCACTGCTTTACTGTGGAAGCAGGAAACTTTGACATTTCCCCCATTTTTTTTCAACCCTGAAGTATCATAAAAGTGCTGAGTGTCAGAAATTCACCAGTGAAAATACCGAGATTAGCAAATAGTAGAAAAAGCACCACAAATGCAAAATATAGTGCCAACATTCGGCAAGGTTCTCAAAAAGACAAGAATTCACATCAATTTGGGAATAGCTGATATGTTTTAGCACTATATCTCCAGCCAGTAAAGCTGCAATAATTGGTGTTGTACTTAAGCACTTCCTGTCCAGGGTAGCTTTCTCTTCCTCTCCCTGTGCCGGCTTCTGTCACCAGGACAGAGCTGTTTCCATCTCCTTCTGTCCCAGGGCCTGTTATGCTCTCTCAGCTTCTGCTGTGCTATCAGTCAGCTCTGCTCATGGAGGCCAGAAGTATTTGTATTAACCCTTTCATAGTGCTGAAGCGAGACTGAATCATATTCTGGTCTATTTTTCACCAGAATGGCTGGATCTGTCCGAAGCAGAATCTGAGCTGGAATTTTGTTACAGTCCTCCTCCCTACTCTTTCATTGCTTTTCTCAGCATGGGTGGTATAGACCTGTGACACTGCCTATACATTCTCATTGATCTCCCTGGGATAGGGATTTTGTTCCTTAGCTCAAAAATGACGTTTTCAAAATTGCCCCAAAATTAATTTGGCCAATTTTATATCAGTTTTTTTTTTAAAAAATCCAGGCGCTTTAATCCAGGCGCTTTAGTATACAAGGAGTCAGATAACTTACAAAAGGTTTGTTTTGAAAAGTCTGCATTACCAGAGTTCAGTGACTACTGTGTGTTAACATTTCTTACCTGTGTGCTCTGATGTTACAGCTGGTATGCTGGAGAGCACAGCAACCCCTGACAAGGCCACAGGAAGAGACCTTTTAGTTGCAGTTACAGCTGCTGTTGACTTTGGAGAAGGGGGTTTAATGCTGCATGAGCTCACATGAAGCAAAAATGGAGACTGTGATTATTGAGGTCCTGTTGCGATGCCCTCTGAAGAAGACTGTACTCTTGATTTCAATGGGCATTGGAGCAAGAAACTAGTAATGTGGAACTGGTTATTCAGCCTGAGAGTTTAGAGCCAAAAAACTGAACTGCAAAAATGGTTTTCACTTAAAATAAAGCAGTACCTCAACTAAACTTTTAAGTGGATAGAAAGGCTCTATAATGCTTTAGAGAGGAAGTTTTGAGCCTAACACTTAATGACACAGCAACTCTCTTGTCTCTGCAGACTCCAGTTCAAAAATGTTACATTTTCAAATGAATGCTTAATTTAATTGACAGTTCAGTCAGTGCCCCCAGTGCAGTTCTAGTCACAGACCCTGGCCTTGGTCCTTCCTCTGCCATGCCAGCTCCAGGACAGCCACCACCTGCAGTTCCCTGACTTTATTTCTTTACATTTGGAGATCCCTAAAGTGAGCTACCAGCCTTTTCTCCTATCTCCCTTGGGACCCATGACCTCTCACCTTCCTCCTTGGTGGTCTCCTTTCGAGCTCTCAGATCAGGCTTAACTTGTCCTCCTCCCCCCTTCAATTGGCCAGCAACTTCCTCCAAGGGAAAGGCCATTGGCATTAGGGTGGCCATACCTCCCCTTTAAAAGAGGACACTTATGAAAAATGCATGATTTCTTTGCAGCCCTGCACCATGTATTTTTCATAAGTGTCCTCTTTTAAAGGGCAGGTACGGCCACCCTAATTGGCATTAGTGTCAAAGCAAAGTAGCCCAGATTGGAACAGGGCAGGAAGTTGCTGCTAATTGAGAGGGGAGAGAAATTGTTACACCATGATGGTTCATTTCTTTTAGAAAACAATTGCTGATAACACCTGCTTTATTTGGGCTTGCAGTGCAGACATGTCCAAACAACATGGAGTATACGGAATGTGGAAACTCCTGTGATGACACATGTTCCAGCCCACAGAAGAGCCAGATTTGTAAAGCCCCCTGCTCCGATGGCTGCTTCTGTCCTAAAGGTAAAGTACCATCATCTTCTAACGGACCAGATTCAGCAAGGAGGTAGCAGAATGATATTTCCCCCTCACTCATCATTATTAATCATTTATACAACACACTCAGTGTTCAAATGTTTTCCAATCCTTATCTAGTTCACCCTCACTAGAGGGTGAGCTAGGCTATTACGATTTCTATTTTACAGATGGGAAACTGAGGCTGAGAGAATAATGACTTGCCCAAGGCCACCCAGTGAGCTCATGGCTAAGATGGGATTTGAATCCTGTTCACTAGGCTACACCAGTGCTATAGCATGGGTTAACCAATCAACAAGTTACAATTAAAAAACAACAACATTGATCTACTGAACAAACAACTAATGAACAAAGAAAAATGAACTTTTTTAACCTGCACAACAAATTAGAGCTGTTTCCAACCATTCAAATATGCCAAATTCAAAGTTGACTTCCAAATATTTGCTTCCACTCTATTTTTGACACTCTTTATTCATTTGTTTGGAAAAGGGTCTATCTAATCCCTGACTATTTGCAGCTTGAAACATCTCATTTCAATATTTGTTACTTAATATAGGTGTTAGGAATGTGCAAACCCCCGGGGGTTCAGGGTTCGGCTGAACCCAAAACCATTCAGTTCGGCCTGTTTGGGCTGAATTCGTTCAGGGGGCGAACCCATTCGGGTGGGTGGGGGTGGTTTTCCCTCCCCCCTCCAGGCTGCGCAGGTGGAAGGTGTGCTGGGGAGCACCTCCCCCTCCCACACCCTGCCGAGCCTGGGAATTTTTTATTTTAATCACGCACCCCAGGGATTGCGCTACCTGGTGGTGCTGGGGCTCTGGCCCTGGGTCTGGTGGCAGCAGCGGCAGCACTCTGGAGCGCTTCAGGCCACTACTAGACCTTCCGGGTCAAACCGGAAGGTCTAGTAGTGGCCTGAAACGCTCCGGAGCACTGCTGCCAGTGGACCCGCTGCCACTGTCACTGATGGACCCAGGGCCAGGGCCCTGACACCACCAGGTAGGTCAGGGTCCGGGTCTGGGAGCGGCGGCGGTGGCAGCAACAGTGGGTCCGGTGGTGGCAGCACTCTGGAGCACTTCAGGCCACTACTAGGCCTTCCAGTTTGACCTGGAAGGCCTAGTAGCAGCCTGAAGTGTTCCGGAGCACCGCTGCTGCAGGACCCAGGGCCAGAGCCCTGGCACCAGCAGGTAGGGCAATCCCTGGGGTGGGGGTAAAAAAAAAATATTCCAGGGTGGGGGGGGAGGTGCTCCCTGGTGTACCTTCCACCCGCGTACCCTGGAGGGGGGAGGGAATATTGGGTTCCTCCCTTCCCCCCGCCCCCCTCCCGAATGCATTCAGAACCCAACTTTGTTTGGTCAGTTCAGGCAGGGGTCAGTTCGGATTCAGGGTGTTCGCGAACGGGCCGCACACCTCGAGTTTGGGCCGAACCCCGAACTTCTGAGCCGCGTTCGCACATCCCTAATGAGTGTGAAAGTTCCAACTTTCACACTCGTATAAATCAACCAGTGATGTTAGCACTCTTAGCAATTGAGTCTTGTTGGTCTTTACATAATTGCTTCAGTTCCCTCAGTGGCTACAGCCACACTTCTTTCCCACAGGTAGTATCTTCTGTTACCAGCATTAAAAGGGATACATTTCACTTGTATTATGTGTACAAGATGATGGGTGTTTTTAGATGGATGCAGTGGAAGCCTGCCCCCAGATCTGCTCCGGGGGTGCACCCCCATGTCCACCTGCTTCCAGTCCTCCCTGAGTCCACTTTAGATGGACACAGCAGGTTCCTCTGGCTGTGGTCCACCTGTGCGGTACACACCACTACCATAGAGTTGTGGGCAATCACCCAATGCTCTAGGTTGGTGCTAGCAAGTAGCAACTCTATGCTGTTGCCGGGGCAATGGCCATCTGGGAGTGGAGCTGCAGCATGGGTCCATCGAGCAGATGGACAGCAGCTACGCTCCAGGCAGTGCCGTGAGTTTGGCCAGTCTGCTCCACGGGCAGCGCTCTGGGATGTTCCGGAGTGCCACAAGTGGGGCTGCCCCAAAGCAGGCACAGCCTGCTCCGTTTCAACATCTGGTGGGCCGCCTTCAAATGGACTGGCCAGCCCGAGGTGAAGCGGGCTGGCATGTCCACCCCTGTAGCTGCCGTCCATCTGTATACACCTGATGTGTTGGTAGGTGTGTGTACCTGCGCAGGGTTTCATGGAGAGAAGTGGGGACTGTGGCATTTTTCTTCATATTTATAAAGCAATGATGTAAAAGGACAGTGACTTCCAATCCTACAGGTGGCATGGCACCGTGTTGCCGTACATTATGCCACTACGCGGCAAGAGGACACATTGGGCCAGCTAAGCCAATTGTAGCTCAAATGCTTTTTATTTCTCTATTGTGATTAAATCGTTCCATCTACTAAACCATATACGTTCCAAATTCTGTCAGAAATGAGCAAAAAGTTGTGTCGTTTTCCTTAATCCACCACAAATGGGATTTGCAAAAATGCCCAATGTCGTCTTGTTTTTTCCCTGCCAAGTAATACTAATTAGCCAATGTGTTTGAACAGGAACTGTTCTTGATGATATGAATGGTAACAGATGCGTCCAGAGAGACAGCTGCCCATGCATGTTACAAGGCAAAGTCTATGCAACTGGACAGACTTACTCCACCCCTTGTCAAAACTGGTACTGTAGAAAACTTGTTAGTATTTGTATAACAGATTTTGAGCACTGCTTTTTTTCTTATTGGTCTTCACTAGAGGCAGGACTAACTCAAGCCCTGAACACCAGCAAATGTTAGGAAAATTCAGAGCGAGGATATGAATTTCATGCAGAGATCTTCAGGCACTGAACCCATGGCTATTCATTCTAAATGCATTAACCACTTCTGAATGAACTAATGGAAAAGAAAGGTCTACTGTATACATCAGGAATGGGGAACCCTGGCCTATGGGCCAAATGCAGTCCATAGCCAGTTTTTATTTAGCTTCTTTCCAATTCCTAGATCTGGCCTATTGATCCAATCCCTAGGGATGGGCGAATAGAACCGAGTTTGGAAATTCGGTTCGGAAACTTGGTTCGGTTCGGAAGTTCGGTTTGGTCGACCAAACTATTCGAGTTCGGTCCGAACTCCGAACTTCTGAACAAAGTTCAGAAATTCAACCCCCATTGAACTAAATGGAATATTATTTATTTATTTATTTAGTCAATTTATATTCCGCCCCTCCTGAGGACAGCTCCGGTGGCTAACAGTTTTGAAAAACATAAAAATACAATTATCTTTTAGGGATGGGCGAACAGAGCCAAGTTCGGAAATTCCGTTTGGTTCAGTTCGAAAATCGAGTTCAGTTTGGATGTTCAGTTCGGTCGACCGAACTGGTCAAGTTCGGTCCAAACTCTGAACTCCATTCACCCATCCCTACTAATCCCTACTCCTAAGCACTGAAGCAGTGCACTCAGGTGAAAGGGAGTAGATGTGTGGGCATGCATTTCAGACTAGGGGCAAATCTGTGTTTTGAATCCAGGATCTGGGTTTTTTCCTCTCTTCCACTGTCCTGAACATGCCCCTCATGTTCCCCCTCCTTCAGTTCTTATCAAGCCCATGGAGCTTGTACTAAAATTTCAAAATGGTCCTGAGGGGGAAAAGGTTCTCCACCCCAATTATACATTAACACTGAATGGAGAAAAAGCACTGTGAAAATCCATGAAAATGAACTTGCATCCATGAAAACTTTTTGTGACTTTCTTCCCCTTTAAAACAGCTGTTCAGTGGGAAATCAGGGTCTCCTCTGTACTCCACACAAGCACAGACTTCATCCCCATATTCTGAGCAGCTGCCTGAGAATACTTAACTTCAACAATGTTCAGATATGGGGTAATTTCAGACATTACAATACCATGGTCAACCACAGTGAACCCCCTGTGGTGGCTGCGGTACCATAACATCTGTAGTGCGTTCCGCCAGATGTTCACCATGGTGAACACCTGGCGGGAAACACATTGACCACGGTTCTGGACCTCTGGCTGCCCGGAGGTCCAGAACTGTGGTTAGCTGGACCACGGTCCAGAATCGGCGGAATGTGATGTCTGTTACCTCTTCCGATCCTGGACTCTGGCCCCGGACCCTGATCTGGGATCGGGCGCAATGGTGGGTGGTTGGACGTGCTCAGTGCATGTCTGAAATTACCCCATGGTCTCCTTATAAGCTCTTCTAAAGCTATTTCCCCCCACAGTAACTGTTTGTTTTTTATTTTCTTTTTGGTTTTATAGTACCTGCTCTGGAGGAAAGTGGGTTTGTCTATCTTTGTCTTGTTCCGGACACTGTAACGTGGAGGGAGGATTTCACATAACCACATTTGATAGAAAAGAGCTCATTTTCCATGGCAATTGCCTTTATGTCTTGGTTAAGGTATGAAAAACATCTTTAATTTCTGAAACATTTTAGGATTAACTCAGTGGAAGCCTTATGGCCTCAAAGTAAATAAATAATTGTTTAGATAAGCCTCAGAATACAAAAGTATTTGAGGAGAGTTTCCCAAAATGTGGGTCAGGACCCCAAGTGTGTTCCACTATCAGCATATGGGGTTCACAAACCCTATGAGCACAATCCAAGGTGTGCACACAGACCACGAGCAAGTTGCACATGTGCACCAAGCATGCATTGCATTGCAAACCAAATGTAAGATGTGTGTGCACCAAATGTAGGGCATAAACATTGTACCATGTGCAATGCATGTGCATGCACATCCCTCACTTGGCACACATGAATTGTACATGTGTACTTGATGTGTGTGTGTGTGTGTGTGAGAGAGAGAGAGTTAGAATTGCCCCCTCTATGGCTTGGTTGTGACATGGGAGGGGGGGGGGGTCAAGGAATTTAGTACTAGTTAGTAGTATTTTATTATTATTTTTATTAATAAATACTCATAATTTCTATAGAAGTTTGTGTTCAAAGTGTTTTACAATCCTTAACTAGTTAATCATCACAATACTAGGCCTGAAGGAAGAGCAGGTGCTCTCGTTCCATCGGGAAATACCAACTTTTCGGAAACGAGGAGGAAATCTTCTGACATTTTTGACATTTACCATGATTTTCTGCCACTTTGGTCATTTCTGGTAGTTTCTGGTAATTTGCAGTAATTTCCATTATTACCAATAATATCGGAAATTACTGAAAAATATTGATGATACCGAAAATTGCCATAAACTTCTGGAAATTACCAAAATGTCAGAAAATAGTGGAAAATCTCAAAAAATGTCCAAAATGCTGGTAGATTTCCTCCTTGTGCAAATGAAGGTGAAAAAGTTGTTTCCATCAGAAACAGAACTTGCAGAGATTTTTTGTTTCAGCTCTACACAATTCACCTTACCTCCATGAGGTAAGTCACTATTATTCCCATTTTACAGACAGGGAATTGAGACTGAGGCCAGCCAGCAAATTCATGGCTGGCAAAGGATTTAATCCCTAGTCTCCCAGACCCAAATGCAACACGTTATCCATTTAAGTAGCAAAATAGGGCCACACTGGCAAAACGTTTGGGGACCATCGGCTTAAGCAAATGCTTTACTTGTAGCACTGGAATGAGTCTTATTGAACTCAATAAGAGGATTGTGTAGAGAGCATAGTTGCTGTGCTGATCCCTGTAGCAGGGCAGAGTCTCTGCAAGCTGCTGCCCCTTTAAGATAGAGTGAGCACCAGCTGAGTGACCGTGCTAGCCGGGCTGCAGATGCTGCCAGTAGCAATGGCTTGTGCCTAAATGGAAGCAGCTGTGCTGGGTGTGGCAAAGTCAGCCCAGAGGAAATAAGAGCTAAGCCAGAGCTTAGTATGACGGAGACTGTGGATCTGAGAGGAACTGGCTGTGAGCTCTCAAAAGGGAATAAGACTGTGAGTAGTCAGCCAGGAGGCTTGGGGCTGGGCGGGGCTGGGCTGAAGTTATAGCAAGCCGGAGAGTGGGATTAGACTTGCACCAGAAGAGGCTGGGAATTATTATTTATTTATTTTATTTATTTATTTAAATGTTTAGCCCACCCTTCCCTCAAAGGCTCAGGGTGGCTTACATAATAAGATATAGAAGCATAACATATAGAAACGTATATAAAAACATATAAAACAATTTTAACCCTTATACATTGTCTTGAAAAAACTGATTTTAATTGTGTCTTGGGGTGTTTTTTCTACCCCCGTCCTCGGCACTGACATTTCTGGAAATGTGTAAACTAACATGAAATGTGATGGGGTCGTTTTTTTAACTGCAGGTGAAAAACCTGGCGTTCAAAAAATACCCCATGGCAAAATATATTGAGGTAGTTTTTTGCCGCAGGGCTTTTTGTTCACACAAAAAAAAATGGTAACCAAATTTCTTTTGAGTATATTTTGTACCTGGATCTAGGTGACAATGTACTAAAAAGGGGAAAGTTGGAGAGCCACTAACTTGCAAGTTTTTGCGAGAAACGTGGACCCAGGGTAGGAAAATATCCCCAGAAAATCTATATGGGTTAAAAAATCCTAAAGCCCACCCACCAACTCTCTCCCTAACCCCTCCACCCCATTCCAGAATTAGAGCCAGAAGATGCGTATGGCTAATGGCGACCTGAGAGCCAGAGAAGTGATGCCCAGCTATCGATAATGAACTAAGAGTAAAAGAAAGTCAGTATGTGATGGTACACTGAACCATATAGAGACTCTGTATATATGGACTGAACTCGATAGACTGTTAATAAAAGAGGCTTGAGTTAATTCCAAGAGACTGAGTAACTATTTGGGCCTGGATCCTGATAAGACTATACACACAGGCAAGCCCATCACTGCCACAGTCCCATATACGAGTAGTTAAGATGATGCATTTTATTGGACCAAATTCTGTCAGTGAATATGCACAGGCTTTCAACCTACATACACAACCTGGTCTAATAAGAGATAGCCCAACTCTGTTGTCACAAATAGTCTACTCACTTGTAGGCTGAATCGGGAATGACTGTTCTCAAACTGTTATTAAATTCCAACCTTTTGGGAATGTTGATTAATGTTCTTTGCTATTTCCATGCTACATATTGTTGTTATGCTTTCTGTGAAAATGGAAATGCCTACGAAAATTTTTCAGCATTTTTCATCACTTTTGGCAATTTTTGTCACTTTTCGGCATCTGTTTTGTTATTTACGGTTCGAAGGCAAAATATAAAGACGAAAGTAGCAGAAGTACCCAAAATATTGAAGGAAGTACCAGAAGTACTGGACATACTAAACAAAGGCCTTCCCAAATGAAAACTGACAAGAAAGAGGTAAGTTTTTGCATCGTGCGGAAGGCAGAGAATGGTCTGTTTCCAATGGAAACCGCATTTGCTGTGAATCATCGATTGAGCTCTACTTGTTTAAAGTAAAACGTCTAGCAAAGTGCTTTACTGGATCACAACTGTGAACTACAGCCCATCTGGTCTGCTTAATACTAGGTTTTCTCAAAAAGATTTATTTTTATGTTGGTAGCACATTTTTTGTTATACTTTTTAAACATTTACTTTGGGGGGGGGGGCAATCAGCATGGAATTAAAAGTCTAATAATCTGACTCCCTACACATAGACTGTCCTCGACAAAATTGGCCACAAATAGAGTCTTAGTGGGTAGGTAATGGACTATGGCAGAAATTCCTTATCTATGGGTCAAGACCCTATAGGTGTTTTCATATGAGACAGCTCCCGCCACCACCATGGACTTCTTTGGATGGTGGTGGGCGCCATCTCTCCAGCTGGGCCTGGTTGCCAAACAAACGCGATGATGACTGGACCGGGGGCGGGGAGACGCATAGATGTGCGCCCACCCAGCCCCGCCTCCATGCTGTGTGGCTGATGGCTGCTATGGCGACTGGTTCCCCCTACCACTCCGGACCGTGGTAAGTACAGTCGGCTATCAGAAGTGATAGCCCGCTTTACTCTGGGTTCAGCTGCTCTCGACTGTGGTGGGGGCTAGTCTGGGCTGTGACTTGGGGATTTCCCGGAGTCACAGCCCGGGCTTGCCCCCACCATGGTTGGGAGCCAGAATGTGCCAACATCTGGGGGCCACATTTGAACACGACGGTGGCATCTGGTTTAATCCATGCTAAAGCAGGTGAGGTTAAACCATGCTGTCATCACGTTTGAAAAAACTCTCTGTGGGGTCATGATGTGAATGGAGTTGCAATCCTAACTGATATTTGATATACTGTGCCCGTCTTTGTCACTGTCTAGGATAGCTGGATTATATTTAGCATCAAAATAGGGTCACATGGCAAAATGTTTGGACTAGGAAGATTAACCTTTCCCAAATTCACTCCCAGTAGGAGTAGGAAGTATCAATGTATTGTTATAGATGGCATGTATGGATCTGTTTATGATTTTTATTTTTATTTTTTGCTTTCAGTTAATATGTGAAAGATTCTTTTTTCCTCACATCCTTGCTTCTTTCTCACATGATAAAGATTGGTTCACAGGCTATGGTTGTGGTCCTCAAACCACTACCTTTGGAATACTCCCATTGACTGCTCTGGAGGAAGTGGTTTGAGTATTGAAGCCTACAGGTATATCTTTCTTTCTCCTTTTCAGAACACTTTTGGCACTTTTGTGATTGTTGGCGAGATTGTTCAATGTGGGAAAACTCCTACTACAACTTGCTTGAAGAATGTGATAATCACGATAAAAAATATTGTAAGTAATCGGTATGGACTTATAACTACAGTGCAAACAAGAGTTCAGTCTTGAGAACAACTCCTATGTTGCTGTTCAGTTTCAGTTCAGATTCCCATTCTTTGGGAATGTTGTTGAAATGTTTTGCTGCTTTCTTGTCTGCCCTAATTTCTCTTGCTGAAGGAAATTTTGGGGACAAAGGGTATTTCCAGATGCCATGATTTGAAGTGGTAAAGCCCACCAAAAGAAAATTCACCATGGAAAATCCGAGGTGAATTACTATGTGGTGCTTTTTTGAGACACATGAATGCTTCTATGAAGTGATAAAACATTAGAGATCTGGCAGAGATTTCCTGGAAGATATCTGTAGAAACTTTCCCAAGGATCACCATGGATTTGCCATGTGATAGAAGTGTTCATACATCACAAAATAAATTAGGGCTGAAACTCATTTTTGTCCTTCTCAAAAATTTTGTTGAGAATCGGCTTCTTGACGAGATTTTCAAGGTCAAGAATCTCATGAGAATTCACACCGTCATTCTCACGAGATTCGCGGAAATGGCTGCTGGACGGCTGTGTGTGCACAGAATGGCTGCAACAGTCATTTTGTGCATGTGCAGAGCGTTTAGCAGGATTTGAGAACCTTGTGAGATTTTCAAGAAACCTCAAAAAACATTCTGTGCATGTGTAAAACGGCCACCATGACCATTCTACACTTTTACGCCCCCCAGCAGCCATTTTGTGCTTTCATAGAGCATTTTTGGAGGGTTTTGAGAATGTGGCGAGATTCTTGAAAACCTTGGCAAGAACAAGTGAGATCTCACAGGCGACTGCAAGAATCATGTGCATTCTCGCAAGAATGCAAAATCATTCTCGTTTCAGCCTTAAAAAAAAATCCATGGTGATTTACTGGGTGGAGTTTGGGATTGTATTATTTTAAGCTCTAGCCCTTTAAAGCACACAGTTATTTCCTGGGAAATTAACATTGGTGGTTTGTGCCAATATTTCTGGAGGAGGAATTTGCCTATCTATGGTTTGTGACCTTCTTCAAGGAATTAGTGTCTATATTAGGGATGAGGAACTTCTGGCCCATTGAAGAAATCTGGACAGAGACTGTTTTTATTTGGTTTCTTTCCAATTCCTGGATCTGGTCTGTGGATCCATTTCCTACCTTTAAGCACTGAAAGAGTGAACTCTGTGGAGGGGAGCGGAGATGAGAGCATTCACTCAACGGCCGGTGAAGTGTTTATGGCCCTCTCCTTACTTCCCCCATCCTGAACATATCCCTTATGCACCACTGCCCCAACCCCTAATGGACCTGCAGATCTTGTACTAATTTTCAAAGTGCCACACAGGAGGAAAAATTTCCCCACTAAAAACACTGTAATAGTCTAAGAAACTCATTTCTCCTTCAGTGTAAAAAACACTTGCAGTATATCTGAATTCTGCTGCCATTCAACAAAATGGTGACATTGGGTGAAAACAGACCTGACGCTAACCACCCTTTAACCACCCTTGATGGTTATTTAAGCATGTTTCAGGGCTGTATTGGTGCCCTATGCAGCCCTGCAACATGCATAAATAACCACCAAGGGTGGTTAGCGTCATGTCTGTTTTTACCCATTGGGTATTTTCAGAAGTTACGAGATCACGTTCAACCACAGACAATCCCCTGCGGTGGGGAATGGTCCCATAACGTCTGTTTGATCCCCGTCAGATGTTCACCACAGTGAACCACCGACGGGGATCAAAATAACCACATTTTCGAGGATGATCTGGGAACCATCTCCGAAAGCGTGGTCAAAGTGATTCCTGCCGGGTGTGAACACCCGGCGGGAATTACTTTGTGCACCCAACAGATGTGACGTTATCACGCTCAACCACGGCGGAATTCACCGTGGTTGAGCGTGGTAACGTCTCGTCTGGCCCCTGACCACGACCCGGAATCGGCAGCCATACTTGCCGCTGATTCTGGGCCATGGTTAATACCCTGGGGGGGGGCAGGCGCCGCGGCCGCATTGGTCGCAGTGCCCGCCCATCTCCCGGAGGGCAGGTGGCCTTGGAAGCATGGGGGGGGCGGGGCTGTGCGGCCGCACGTTGCGCCGCGCAGCCCCGCCTCCTCCCCGATTCCCCGGTGGAATCTGCCAGCTCGTCTGTTGACGGGCCGGTCAGATTCCGCTGGGGAATCATTTGGGTGATTCCGTGACGTGGCCAATAGGGCCCCCGTCACGTCTGAAATCACCCACTATTGTCAAAAGTGTGCCCTTGATGACAAAAGGGGCAAGAGAATTAAGTATTTAGCAATCAGCTGTAGGTTTATGGAGTTTGATGAGAGAGATTTTAAAAGAGGGTGTATTTCTCTTCTATGGAAAATGACTTGGACTGAATGAACGCTGTTGGTAAAAGATAAAGAACTGTCTGCATTGTATACCATAGTGTATTGGATGGATTTCTATCTATTAAGCACAGTGATTTTATAAGTGGAGCTGAAATGGGTAACAGAATAAATGTTTGTGGGTTGTTGTTGTTCTTTGCAATTTTGAAGAGGCTGTCGCTGACCCGAACGACATTCATCATAATTTTCGAGCAACCAAATTTTCACAGTTTCAGTTATTCCATTTGTTTTGTTCTCAGTTTTGTTCATTTCCAGTTTGTTGTTCATATTTTTTGGTCATTTCTGCCAGAAACAATGAGAATGAGTGGGGTAAAAACTAGAACTGGGCATTCAGACTGAACGAAACAAATGAGTGATAAGACCTATACCTATATGATAGGACCTATACCTATATGTCGAGGTTCCAGTTTTTACCCCACCCATTCTCATTGTTACTGGCAGAAATGGCCAAAAAATATGAATGACAAACTAGAAATGTACAAAATTGAGAACGAATGAAATAACTGAAACTGTGAAAATTTGGTTGCTTGAATGCAGTGGCATAGCTACCGTGGCGCGGAGGGGGGGGTTCAGTTGTGCCAGGGCCTGTGCAAGCCCACTGCCAGCTGGAGCATCATGGCCCTGCAGCGAGGGGGCCCACCCACTACCGCCGGCCACCCTTGCAGTTGCTGCCTGCCGCTTCCCCGCAGCTCCTAGAGTGGCGAGGTGAGCAGCTCACCTCACCACTCTAGGAGCTGCACAGGGGGGAAAGCGAGCAGCAGGCGGTAAGGAAACTTTTTTCCCTTTTATATTGCCCGCGCCACGTCCTGGTCCCCGGGGAGGGAAAGCAGTGCAGCGCTGCAGCTTGCCTCCTGTTCCTCCCCGGCAGGGCAAGGACGCGGCACGGGCAATTAAAAAAACCAAAACCAACTGCCCACAGACTCTCCATGGTGGCGTTGCTCCAGGAACTTGCGCTGCCTCCCTGTGCGCCCGCAAACCCAGTCTCACTGCGGACTCTGCAGGGACTGGGTTTGCGGGTGCAGGGAGGCAGCGCGTGAGTCCCTGGAGGAGCAATGCCGCTGCTGCGCAATGGGGACCCCCGGGCCCAGCTTCAGGTTAGTGGTGTGTGCCCCCCGCCTGCCCCCGTGTCCCCTTCCCTCCTGCCCCCCCAGCCTGCAGTGTGCCCCTTCCCTCCTGTCCCACCCTCAGCCTGCCCCATCTCCCTGCCCCCCAGCCTGCCCCCACCCCCCTCCCAGCTTGCTCCATCCCCCTT
>QEPC01008071.1:2944364-2960218 GCA_003113815.1 Sphenodon punctatus
TTCCCCCCCCCCCATTGGTAGCAAACCCAGGTGGCCACCTGTCCTGGCTTGGTTCCTCCCCCCCTGCCCTGGGCGCCCCCCCCTGCCGGCTGACACATGCCCCCTCCTCCCCTCCACTGCCTCCCTGCCAGGCTCACTCTGCAGCAGCAGCGATCCTGGGAGATAAAGCTGTTTGTTTACAAACAGCTCCTCTGCCCATGTGCCGATCAGAAGGTTGTTGCCTTGTAAAGAAGGTTTTTTGAGATGGCACCCAACATTCTCACAACTGGGTTGTGCATGCTCACCCTATTCAAATAATAGCCACATGATGGTCTCAAGGTCCTGTAGTATAAAAATGCTCTCCCCCTCAGAAGGACAGTTCCTTCCGACCCTTATTAGAAATAGAAGGAAAAAATTCTATGCGAGGCTGGAAGGGTGGGTGTTGTGAGACTGTTTGGAGCCATCTCAAAGAACCTTATTTACAAGGTAGAAACCTTCTGTTCTTCTTCGAGTGGCTCCTCACATGCTATTTTTACTAATATGAACGTGCTTGTGTGATCACGTATTGTTAATAGTATGCAGCTATTTTGATGTGGCCCAGAGGTTTTATATGTTTTAAATATGTGAACAGGATTTTTTTATTCTGCTATGGCACTACCACTGATGGAGAGTTGTTCTACTGGAGTCCCATCCACTTACTGGATGAGATGCTAGTAGGAGGGTTCTCTCAGTCTCCAAGTGGTAGGGTTTTACTCAGCAGCAAGGAGTTCCCAGTGTAAACTAATGTTCTGCCCAGCACATCTTAATGCTGAAAATTCTTTCTTGCTGGATTTTTGGAGGCTCCGCCTACAATGTACAAGCCCCTCCCTAGAGCTCCAGCCATAAGGTTCCACGTGGCGCTGAGATGGATGCCAGGGATGGGCAGGCCCTCCCCCTCCCGTAAGCCCCTCCCCTCCCTTAAACCCCACCCACTTTGGGTTTTTACATGAGGGGACCATAACTAAGGCTTGAGCCTGGGCCCTTCTCAACCTTGCTACGCCCCTGCTCGAATGTTATGGTGAATGTTGTTCGGGTCAGTGACAGCATCTTCACAATTGCAAAAAAACCCACAAACATTTATTCTGTTACCCATTTCAGCTCCACTTATAAAATCACTGTGCTTAATAGATAGAAATCCATCCAATACACTATGGTATACATATGCAGACAGTTCTTTATCTTTTACCAACAGTGTTCATTTAGCCCAAGTAATTTTCCATAGAAGAGAAACTCACACTGTTTTAAAGTTCTTTCTCTCCAGGTTCATGGAAGCGGGACTTATGAGTCAAGGAGATCCAGCATCCCACGACTATATATAAAGTCTATGATTCTGTTTCTTTTGAAGAATATCAGAGTGTGTGCCTGTGGAAATGTCTATATCAACAATTTAATTACTATTCTGCCAGTGAGAAGAGGTCAGTGCTCCTTCACATTCTCTACTTTTAGTTAACCCCTTTGGTGTGGCCACCTACACATGCAAAGCACAGGGGAGAAATCCCCAGCCCATTGATTCAAATCTGGCCCATGGCCACTTTTTATGTGACTCATCTCCAGTTCCTTGGTCTGGCTCATGGATCCTACCCTCAAGCTCTGAAAGAGTAAGTTCAGGGAAAGGGAGTGGCGTGAGGACATGAACTCAAGGATAGGGGACGTATTCATGGCATAGATCCATGATCGGGACCCTCCCCTTCCTTCCCCCAACCTGAGCAGACCCCTTAAGTGCTCTTGCCCCCAACTACATACTGTGCAACTTGTACTAGTTTTCAAAGTGGCCCATGGGAGGGGAAAATTTCCCAACCCCTGTTATGTAGGTTAACTTAAAAGGTGAAAAAAGCCTGATTTCATTTTTCCTCCATTAGATGGCATCACCATCTTCAGACCCTCTACCTTCTACATCAATGTCTTGACTTCAATAGGGATGCAGATTCAAGTGCAAATAATGCCCATTATGCAGCTCTTTATATTGGTGGATGAATCTTACCATGACCGTACTTCCGGTAAAGTATACTGTACTCTTGCTTAAAATGGTACTAAAACCCATAGATGTAATAAGTAAGGAAGAGGGTGTGGGAAAGATCTCCTCCTCTTGTTTTTTGGAGTGAAGGATATTCCCCCTCTCAAATTCAGGGCTGCTGCTATTGAAAAATGTTCATTATAAAATGATGGGCAGGGCAGTGGCTCCAACCTCTCTTGACTTGATTGATGATTGCATTATGAGCAAGAACCAATCATAAGGAAACAGGGTGGAGCTTTCTCCCTGCCCACTGTTTTCATGAATGGTCAGAAGGGAATGGTGAGGGACAGCAGACGCAGAGACCTTACCCTCAGCACGGGACAGCAGGCCACAAAAGGCATAGCCCTGGAGGCCCCATCCCAGGCTGGAGATCGTGTTCCTGCTGTGGAGATGATGATGAATTAGTGGAAGGGAGGGCTCTTGGAGCAAGGAGCCATAGGGTAGAGTGTGGGGCTTTTGAGGTTAATGGGTAAGGTCTAGGATCCCCCCTCCGTTTGGTGCCTTGTTATGCTCACGCTTAAAATTACCCCTGTTGCACCTTCCCTTACTAAAGTACTTTACTCCATTTTGATCTTAGTGAGTTAACCCTCATATTGATATGCCTAGATAATATATGAACATCCATACCTTGGTAGGTTGATTTAAGTCCCCATTCTGTGTCCCTAGGTGTGTGACTATTTTAAATTATTTTACGGGGGTGGGGGGGAGGGATGGTCATGTGATTAAAGAAACTAGATCGGGCCTCAAGAGATGTAGGTTTGGTTGATCGCTCTGCCACAGACTACCCGTGTGATCCTCAGTTGATAGTCCCCTACTCCCACCTGTGGAGAATTGTCTCTTGCTAGGTGTAGAACAATGGAATCCCCTCTCAGTTGTGACTTCTAGACATGATGGTAATAGTAATAAATTGCTTTAATTACTATTGAAGAGTATGTGTGTTGTGTTGGTGTCCTAGAGCTTGTATGAAAACCTAGAACATTGGGGTTTATTCCCTCCTATATCCTAAACACATTACTTCTCCCAATTTGATTTGTATCCCCCCCCCACCCCCTTCCTATCAGGCCTTTGTGGAAATTTCAACAACATCCAGACCGATGATTTTCGAACAATTACTGGAGCTGTGGAGAATTCAGCTTCAGCGTTTGGTAACTCCTGGAAGACTATGGCCAGATGTCATGATGTGGAAGACAACTTTGAGGATCCCTGCACAAACAGCATGGATAAAAGTATGAAATTTGCCATCACTGGCATTTCCTTTTTATTTTCCTTTGGGATTTCATAAAAGCTAAGTAAACTGGAAGTTGTAACCAAACAGTTTACAGTAGGAGTGGGGAATTCCCAGTCTGCTCTCTCTTTTTATCAGTCCTGTGGCAGCTTCACCCAAATCCTTACAGCCCACCTTCCTTTTCCACCTGGACTGAACAGCATGTGCAGGTAATCTCTGACATGTGAAGAGGCTATGGAGAGTATTCCAGAGGGTCCTGCCCACCTGTAGGGTGTTCAGGGAGACTTCCCTGGCTTTGTCTCCTTGAAGACTGCTCTAGTTATCTCTGCCCACCCAACACAGAATTCTTGGATAGGCCTTGTTCTCTTAATCCCAACCATGGGTGTAATCATAGTGGAGGACATGTGGGATATGTCCCCCACAAAATTCCTCCCCCTGCTGTTCCAGGTTCATGGGAGTGAGGCTTATGACTCAAGGAGATCCAGCATTCCCCCATGACTTCTAGCACAAAGTTATGCCACTGGCTTCAACTGCGGTTTACAAAGCCAGTAGTGTTTTTCAAAATGGCTTGTTGCAGGGAGAAGGTCCCCCATCCCTGGAGTTAACAGAAACACGGATTGTTTCTATTAAACAAATGGTGCATAAGGGATGTGTTCAGGATGGGGGAAGTAAGGAGAGGGCCATAGGCACTTCTCCGGTCCTTGAGTGAATGCTCTCATCTTCTCCACTCCCCTCCACAGAGTTCATTCTTTCAGTGCTTAAAGGTAGGAAATGGATCCACAGACCAGATTGTACTGGAGGGTATCAGCAGGAGTTAGGTGAGAGGAGTGAGGAGTTGGGGAGGGCAGAGTGGAAGAGGTTTTAAATTGTTTTAAATTGATTTTCATATAGTGTTTTATTGTATTTTAAAGCACTCTGAACACCATCTGGCAGAGGGGCGCTGTATAAATAAATAATAATCAATAATGCCCATTTATTTATGCCACCTGAGGATCTGGCCATATAAGCTCCATGTTCAGTTACATGGGCAGCCAAAGCTTCCATTGACTTTAGTCAGGGAATGTGGAGACTGCATGGAATGCAAGAATTGATCTTGTATGTGCTGTCACATGCTATGAAGACTGCAGTTCAGGATGTCGTGGTCACATGGGTAGTATAACTGGTTACTTATTTTCAGGGACCTGTGTTCACCGCCATTTCCACCAATGGAGAAAACAGAGTGAACATAGGTCGCTGCTTATTTTGGTAGAAGTGATTTGGGACAGATTGATCAAAATAGTAACACATTTTAACATCTGCTCTGCAAGCCTAACCATTGTGATATGGCTAACTACAGACATGCTTTTAAAACAAGAATATATGTATTTTAACACAACACCATGGCGTCTGAGTGTCCACTATTGCTTCCCCTCTCTTTGAGTGAATGCGACCTTTAAACACATTGTGAAGCTTTTTGAGAAAAGCCAGTCAAATGAAGGGAAAGGGATACTGAGGTTTTATAAATGAGTCTGGCAAACTTATCCCTATTTTCAATTTCAGAAAAATTTGGGCAGCGCTGGTGTTCCCTTCTGTCTAACAAATCTGGTGCGTTTGCTACCTGTCATCATGTTGTTGACCCCTCTTCATACGTCAAGGTGATACATTGCTTTAGTGATATTTTAAAGAATCTTAGATACATATGTAATAGGCTAAACATTACTTGAGTGCTGACTATAGCAATTGATTGAGCTGCTTTGATGTCACAGAATATTCTGGATCATTCAGACATTCAGAATCAGTTCTGAAGGAAGGACGGCATTCTGAATCATTGCAACTGCTGTGAGTGAAAGGAAAGGAATGGTCCTGACTTAGAATTTTCAGGGCCCAGGGCAAAAGTAAAATATGGGGCCCCTATGGTCTTGCCCTCCGTAGCCCCATCTCTTTAACTCCTTCCTGAAGGACCCCGCTTCTCCACCCTAGTAGGAGAAGGTAGTGGGAAGGACCCCATAGGAAGCAAGCAGACACCCTGAGGGCTGAGAGTCACGGGCAAAAAAAGGGCCCCACAATATAGCCCATCCCAGGACCTCAGGAGCATAGGTCCTGAGGCTACGAGGGCTGGCCTTCCTGAGGGGCCCACTTGGACTGTAGGACCCAGGCCATGGCTTCTACTAGCAGTACGTAAGGCCAGCTCTGGGAAAGGTCACACTCACATCACAAGGTTTATTATGCATGTATGTGGCTGTAGGTTTGTAGGCCTTCTATTAATAGTTTGTCACTGCTTATTACAGATTGTTCAAATTTCACATACTGTTTAAAAATAACCACCCATATCTTTGTCTGTAGGTCACTAGGTTTGTTTGAACTCAGGCATAATATGAATCAGATGGCATCCTCTCTGTATGTTTGGGTGTACGTCAGTGGATGAGGTACAGGACTTGGCTCTGGGAAATCTGGTTTCAAATCCATTCTCAGCCATGACCTCGCTGGCAGCCTTAGGAAAATCACTATCTCTGATCCTCTGTTTCCCATCTGTAAAAGGCAATAATAATGGCCAACTCACAGAGTTGCTGTGAGGAGATAAAAAATGTAAAGTTCTGTCCTTGTGATAGGGTGTATTAGAAGTAAAGTAGTTTTGAGACGCCTACTGATTTTACCTAGAGTTAATGAGACCAATACCATTTCCATGTCAGTGGTAGCAGGCATAGGAACTATAGTATTACTATTTAGGAATGGGACTATCGACAAATTATCGGTTACTGGTTTTATCAATATCGAATTAATCCGATATCGGATTTATCTGTATCGGCATATCGGTTTTTTAACATTGCCGATTTTTTTGATCTTTAACATTGCGGCCATTTTTTAAATGGCCGCAATGTTAAAGATCCGAAAAATCTGCAATGTTAAAAATCCGATATACCGATACAGATAGTATTGGTATTATCGGATTAATCCGATATTGCCAATTATCGGCATTATCGGATTAATCCGATACCGATAGTCCCATCCTTACTATTTATGGGTGTGTATGAACATTTGTCCTCTATTGGCTGGCTATACTTTCAAAAACAGCATAAGGGTATTTCTGTAGATAGTAGCAATGGATGCTCTGACTCACATGGACCCCTCTGTACCAACTCTGGATGGCCCCTCAGCACCATCAGTCCAAGGATGTTTCTAATGTGCATGACCTGAACCCATCCTCCCTTCAGGGAGCACATGAGCATTAGCGCACATCTGTCTGTAATTGTATATTTGGACATTTCATGGCATGTGGTGGTATTTGAACTTGGGCAAATGATGATGTTTGTTTTAGGGAAAGGGGGGGAGTAGAACATATAATCACAAATGAGTTATGGAAGTGAGGTGTGGGTGATGCTTCCCTTGGCTGCCCTCCTGACACAACTACCTTGGAGAATTAGCTCCATTTTGATGCTGGAACAACCTCCTTTGGCTCCTCTCTTGAGTACTGTGAACAACCTCGAGGAAAGGCCTGCTCTGCCAGAGCTCCTGACTCTCTCACAGCCCAGAGCAATCTGCCAGGATATCTAGGCCTGGGCTCTAATAGCCCCACAAAGGGACAGGGCCAAGAGTGATGAATGGGCTAACTTTAAGAGTAAGAGCAGGCCAGAGCCTGCTCCATTCTAAGGGAAAGAGAGTCCATGTGTGGCTAATTGTCTTTTCTATGAGAAGAGAGCAGGGGGTGGAGTGAGGAGGGCAATATAGCTTGATCCAGCCCTTGGGCTAGCTACCTATGCATAGGTGATGGAATCCTGTGAGAATTGGGGGAGAGGGAGTTTTGTGCCAAAGGACCAGAGTGTCTGATTCAGCTCAGTCAGGATGTGTTTTGTACTGGAGAAACAATACCCTCTTGTAACAAGGCACCCCAGCCCAGCCAGACCATAAGTCCCTTCAAGACAAGTGCCACTCACAGGTTTTGCTCAGTCCTTTGGCTGTTTTCCATCTCTGTGAGTGGGGGAAAGTCTCTCTGTGACACTGACAACTTCTCCACAGTGGCTGTTTTTAAATGGGCATGGTTGGGGGAGCAGGTCCGTGTGGCACATGTGGAGCACCCATACACGTCCGATGGGGGTGGGGGTGTCAAATGGGCCGGGATGGGTGCGTGTGGGTATGTGCTCCTACTCATGCATGGTTTGGCCTGACCCCGCACGGAGCAACCCAGATTTTTCTCTGATGCGCCATGCATGAGTGGCAGTGCGTACGTCACAGGACCATGCCCCCACCCACGCCATCTTCAGATGGGCGCTCAGGTGGGTGGGGGATGGGTGGACCTGTGTGGGCACGTCCTGTTTAAAAACGGCCAATGACTGTGGGATGTCTCCAACACTGGGCACAGGTGTTACACATTGCTGGTAATGTTACTGGCCTGGGGAATTAGCTCCCAGTGAGGGATAGTCCTCAATGGGCCTCTGCCCATGATGCTCTCACATATATTCGCTGTTCCCCTTCTGGGGGAAGATGGTCTCAAGCTGCTTCAGGAACACAGTCCAAAGTCCTAGGGTGTTGGGGCGTCTCCCTCAAGAATCCCCACGTACACTAAGTACTTTGGCCCTCTTAGTGCCCCTGGGCTTGCCCTGTGTACACTCATGGCCCTAGCCCCTCACTAAGCTGGCCTCTGACCTCTCGGATGGCTCGGTGCCTCAAGGGTCTCTGGCCTCCAGCCTCCCAGGGGTCTCCCTCCTGCTTCTCTCGCAGCTGGTCCTTTTTCTGCCCTGTAGCCCCCTCTTCTGCTACCAACTGAGTTGGTTACTGTCCCCTGCTCCCGACTAGGATTTCATTCTCTGTATCTTGAGACCCTGACTCCAGTCAGTCCCTCAGAACGTGCAGGTGGATCTCACCAGCCTCATCATTGAGCTTCCCTCAGTGTGTCCCCACCTTGAGCCTTGCTGGTATTGGCCCAAGCCTTCTTAGCTGGGCTGCCCCCTTGCATCAGATGGACTAGCAGCAGTTCTACTCCTTGGCCTGGTGGCAACAGGGCCAAGTGGGGAGGGTACGCCACGGGTCAGGCTTCCCACCTACCACCCCAGCCAGGGCAGCTCCTCACCCTGCTGTCACCAAGCTAACACTGAACTAGACTGGGCTAACCCTCTATACATAGCTTCAGCCCAGGTCACATGACCCACCCACCCTGGTCATGTGATCTCTGGTCTCTGGGTACAGGGTCAGACCCAGGTGAGCAATTGGTAAAGTGGTCTAACTCACTGGGCCTGCTCCTGCTGCTACTTAGCCCAGTGCTTCACCACACCTCTATGCACTTAAAGATACAAACAAGGCTGAATTCATTCCCTTAGTAATGCTAGAAAAAACCAAAGGCAGTGCTTATGTCACCACAGCTATATAGAATTAACTCTCAGTATTAAGAAACTAGAACTGAAATGGATATTGTGTTTAGTATCCATGGGAACTTTTATTGTTTTTGGCCAGTCCTTTGGCCAAAGCTGGATACTTGCATATCCAATTTTGGGGGTATTATGTTTTGGGTTGTCAGGTTTTTGTTTTTTTGGTTCCGTTATTTTGGTATTTCAGCCATTTCAGCAATTCAGTTGCATAATTTTCACTTGAGCAAGTGCACATGTTGCAATAGTGCAAATATCATCAAAATGATTCAACCCAAAAATCGAAACACAGTATTGAAAAAACAAAACAGATACTTGATGGCGCAGAAACGGATATTGATTACTACCTGAATAACCAGGTAGTTCAGATTGGGAGGGTTTATTCATTTTTTCTGTGCTTAGTGCTTCTCACGCAACTATCTACATTTCTGTTGCTCAGAACTGCATTTATGACACCTGTAACGCTGAGACGAGTCAAGAGGCCCTGTGCAGTGTCTTGTCTACGTATTCTAGAGAATGCGCTGTAAGAGGAGTCCACCTGAAAGGCTGGAGAAATGGTGTCTGCGGTATGTACAATATATTCACACACATATGTTCTGGAAAATACCTTTTGGAGCTTCTATGCCATTTAGGACAGCCTATATTCATGCCTGCTGGTGGGGAGGACACAACGAAAGATCTATTCACCTGTCCACCCATTTACTCTTCTGCCTTCTACTCCAAACAACAAAGTCACGCAAAGGATATGAAATAATCAATCAATCTTGTGACTCCTCAACTGTAGCTGGTTGATCCCACCTGGGGTCTTGATATGCTGTTTGGCAATTTCTGTTTTACCTCGTTTACTCTGATTCACACACCCCCACCCCCATAAATTCCCTCTTCACTTGCTTTGCCTAGCAGCTTTGAATAATTACTTGCGATTGTCTGGATGCTTTCTAAACTGACGAGTCATCTGAATATGAAGCAAATGACACATTTAGGTTGTGTTAGAGTTCACTCCCATTTGTCTACTTGTTGGATTAATTGTACACCTTTTGGCACTTACTTGGATTTTCCAGGGAATTAAACCAATGTAGGAGTCAAGACTCACAGAAAGAATTTCAGAGTACAATAAGGGCAATCAAACAAGCAATTAAAAAGAACATGGTGGATTTTTAATCTAATTAGCATAGAACCCATACAGCTGAACACATTCGTTGTAGTGTCTGTTTATTGAATGCTTCCCCGACACGTGAAACTTGGTAGAACAAGTAGCACTTATGGTGTGAGACAAAATGTTAGGGAAGCATATTATGAAAAGTAAGACAGGCCTTCTCCTTTGTTCTAAGAAACAAATCCATTTTCTCAGGAAGTTGTGGTAGGTACCATCAGTTCAGAACAACGTGGCTTCTCCTTAGCCCTGGGAAAAATGCTGATCATTCAACTGGCTCCAGTGATTTTCTGCCTTGGGCCTTCTCTAAAAAATAATAGGCTATTATCAGAGAACAAGAAAATATTCTCATGCTAAGAATAAAGTCAATGCTCCTACCAGGTCCACTTCCCCTGCTTCTTCCTGTCATGCGCTGTTCTGTCAGCGAATAGTGCCTGAAACTCAGCTAGCACTCTCTCCTTGCTGGCACTAGCTTTCTTAAAGGGTCAGTAACAATATAACCCTTCTCAGCCTTTCATAGGTACTCAGCCCTGTTACAGTCCTCCCCCATCCCTAACTTTTAAACAGGGTGGAGTCACATTTTCCCAATTCTCACCCCATAATTCACACTGTTCACCGTAGAGTCTATCACTCCAGTAAGGACTCCACCGCCTTTCCGGCCTCCTACCACCCCCTTAATAGCTGGGCTCATACCACTGGGTTTTAGTCACCTGACCTGGCGGGCCTCCCCAATCCCTCCCAGCTCGCCAATTAGCTTCTGTCTGGTGAGCCTCCTCAGACCCAGAAACAATAATACATTAGACTTAGAGCATATTCCTTCTTCTTGTCTGGCAAGCCTCCTCAGACCCAGACAACTTTTTTCACCAGGGACGTATTCCTCTACCCTGTTCACGTTCTTTAATCACAGCTTTCCTGTCTAGCGCACCTCCTCAGACCCAGACACATTCTTATGTAATTCCTTAATATAATTCTGTCTGGTGAGCCGCCTCAGACCCAGACACATTTTCACATCCTCCCAGGGAGCTACACTCCACCTGCTCCCATTTTAAGGGATTTCAATTAGTTCCTGTCTGGCGAGCCTCCTCAGACCCAGACTCCACTTCATATATAGACATTTTCCTCTCCCCCAGGGAGCTACGCTCCACCTGGTCACAATGGGTGATTTCAGACGTTATGGGGCCCGTTGGCCCCGTACCGAAATCACCCTATTCATTCCCCGCCGGGGTCACCCCGTAACGCCACAACAGACGTGCCAGGGGGATCCCGGTGGGGAATGAGGGAGGGGGCGGGGCCGCGCGGCGCAACATGCGGCCGCACGGCCCCGCCCCCTCCACGCACCCCACCGCCCGCCCTCCAGGGAGACGGGCGGGCGGCGGTGCCATTGCGGCCGTCGCGTCGGGCCGGAAGTGCCATGGCCCGGGATCCCGCCGGGGATCCCAGGCCGTGGCAACCGGCCAGACGTTACTTTTTGTTGGTCCCTGCCGGGGGTCCGTTTGACCACGCTTCCCAGGACATTCCCCCGGCTAGCCCGGGAAGCGTGGTTCAAATTGACCCCATGTGGGGATTCACCGTGGCGAACATCTGGCGGCCTCCAAACAGACGTTCGAGACACGGTGACCACAGGTGGGTATTCACCGTGGTTCACCGTGATCTCGTAACGTCTGAAAATACCCAATCTTAACTTAAACATATATCACTGCATAACTTTATCGTGAGACATATCAGTCTGGCGAGCCTCCTCTGACCCAAACTACATTCTTCAGAGAACTTAAACAAATAACAATTCCACATAACAGGGCTTTCACTCTACAGTCTGGTGAGCCTCCTTAAGCCCAGACCTTACTACTTTACTAACAGACTTTTCTTGTGTCTAGGGAGCAATCCGCTACCCTGCTCCTTTTCATACATTATAGCCTGCCAGGGAGCTAATTCTCCACCTGTGTTACAGTATTATCTGACCTGGCGAGCCCACATACCCCCAGTCCCAGGTTATCAACATCATTAATATCCTCTTCTGGGCTGGGATACTGACCCTCCCAACCTTTCTGCTTATACTTCCCTGGAACCCTACTGACCTCCCACTAGGTCACTGATTTCTGGGGTCTCTAGCCCCTTCCTTCTTATCCACATCGTCCTTCTCTTTCCCCAGGGATTCAGTCTTTAACTGCTTTGTTACTTCCCTCAGTTTTTCTCTGTCATTCCATAACTTCTGGACTGCCTCTGTCATGCTGTCCAAATCCTCCCTCATCTTTTTAAACATTTCTTTCATCAAGTCTGTCTGTGCCCCTTTATCTTTCCTTTCAGGAGCTGAAACTACTTTAGTTTCCTCTTTCACTCTTCTCAACTCCTTTCTCAGGGCCCTATTTGTCTCAAATATTTCCTCTATTCCGTCCCCTGTTATCACCATTAGACTGTCTCACTCCACTCCCTCTGGGTTTTTCTTGTCTGTCAACTCAGGACACTCCCGCTGTAAGTGTCCAGCCTGTATGTGTCCAGGCATTTCCTTATTCTACTCTCTCTTTCTTGGGACAGTTCCTTTTTAGATGTCCTAAATTATTACATCCCTAGCACCTCTTTACTTGGGGACTTTCACCATTCACTTGTCTTCCCACAGCAGGGTTCTTTTCTGTTTCATTAACAGAGTTGTCTATCTCATTTTGCTTGACATGCACCCCTTTTCCCCAGCCTGTTACATCACAGGTGGTACAATTCACAATCTTTTTACAATTTTGGCCCCTTTTTACAATTTTCTTTCTTCTGTGGCCTCCCTGAGTCCATTCCCTTCCATATTTCAAAGAGGGGAACCACCTCCACAAGTGTCCCTTCTGCCCACAAGTATAACACAGTTTCAGGGGTCCCCTTCTAGGGTAACCCCAGTACTTTAGTTCCACACTATCCGTCTCCACAGGCCCTGTGGTGGTCTCCAGGTCTTTGCTGTTTGTGTGCGCTGCCCTCTCCCGTTCTAACAGTAACGCTGTAACTCTGGCTCTACCTAAGCCCATAGAGTTTTTGGTTGTTGCCATGTTAGACACAATGCTCTAGCTGCCATCTTGTCTCCTTCGCAGGGTCCCTCAGGCACATCTGCTTCTGGCCTGGGCTCAAACCTGCATCCAGAGAGCACACACAGGCTATTCTCCAATCCAGCTTTGTCTTCACTCACTTTTCCTCAGGGCACAATCCTCCATTCTCTAGAACAAACTGATTCACCTGTTCGGGATCCAGTCCCCTCCACACAGTTGGCATGATGGCCAACGCTGGGACTGCCCGCATTCTCCGCTAGTTGTGACAGGTCTAGGCTTGTCCGGGTTGTGAGTGTTATCGGGATCAGTGCCACTAGTAACTCTTACACATGGGGATTACCTTAACTCAGCATCTCCTTTAATACTTTGCACAATATCTTCTTCTAGTATACAGTCTCCACTCTATACATAGTCCATATCCTCTGTCTTAGCCAGGTCTTCAGCCTTTGGTTCTGAGGCTTCTGGCTCCAGCAAGCCTCTGTTAATACAAGCCAAACCTCAGCATTTCCAAACAGTCACTGAGTCCATCAGCTTCTATCAGGAACTCTCACCATACAACAGTCCCAGCAGTTCCTCTCAGTCCCCAAACAGACTGAGCCACTTCCTCTGGCTAGCCCCCTTTATAGTTGAGGGCTGGTTCCTGCCATGCCCACTTCCTTAGTTTCTTCCTGTCATGCGCGGTTCTGTCAGCTAATAATGCCTGCAACTCAGCTAGCACCCTGTCCTTGCTCGTGCTAGCTTTCTTAAAGGGCCAGTAACAATGTAACCCTTCTCAGCCTTTCATAGGCAATAACCCTTAGGGACTCAGTATTGTTAAAGGGAAACAAAGCTGTGAATGTATGTTGAGCTTTGCTCAAGTGTGGAACCTGCTATGACAAGTCTTGATACCTATCCAGTCGGATGTCTCACAGAATTTGGCCATTTATTTAAATATCACACAAATTATTTAAATTTCCACAAGTGCTAATATCCCATATTTAAGTACAGCTGAAGCACTTATATTAGGAGGTATGCCCTGGAAAATATTCCAAATAAGTGACCGTTCCCTAAAAGAGAGAGAACCTTATTCACCTATGTTCATAATTTAAGTCTTGAACAAGAGAGGTATTTTTTTTTACTCTTAAAATTTCTAAATGAAACTAAAAAGAATAAAATCACATTGCAGTATAAATAAATGTTAAATGCATAATTTAAAATAGGATTCATTGTGTGGTTTGTTTTTCATGATAAAACTACTTCAAGCCAAACTTTTGTTCATCCTCAAAAGGGACAGTACATCTTAGTTTGCATTCCACTCTCCTGTATGCAGTGTCTCAAGCACTCCATCACTTGCAAGTGCTAGTTTAAAGTGATTGTTCTGAAAAATGGTCTCCATTCATTGGTTGAAAATATTGTGCCCCAATTAAAGTGATGCCCCAATTAAAATGGCATGCTATAAGGAGCATTGGGGAAAACAGTTCCTAGAGTTGAGTGTGAGATTGATTAGAGTGTGTTTAATTTTAATTTCTTAGTGACTTGTGTATTGAAAAGCATTTTTGGTGAGTCTCCAAATATTCAACCGTTTGACTTCTTGCTAGATGATTTTACAACATGTGCTATACTAAATGTGATTTCTTGTGAACTTGGGGGTGCAGGTGGTAACATTAATTTTGCTCAAGGCATTGAAATATCTTGTCTGTCTGGCATTGTCAATAGCTACACTGTTTCTTTAGTAACAGCATGTGATCAGCACAGTGCTTTCTGAAAACTTTCCATTCAACTTTGAGGAGAGGTCCCAAATATTGCTCATAATGTGTGAAGGAATTTCATTCCTTCACCCTCATAGGGTATTTTCAGATGTGACAGCACCCACTGCCATCTCAGACTTACCCAGTGGGGGCACTGTCATTCTGGTTGGGGTCTGGGCTGGCCGCCAAACAACCGTGATGGCTGTCCAGTTGGGGAGGGGGCAAGGAGACACATGGACCTGCACCTGCCCACCTCTGCCCTCCCTCCCCAGATAACGGGCATCCATGGTGGCCAATGGCTGCCCAGAACTGGTAGGGACCCCGACCAGATTAAGTAAAGTGGCCGTTCATCTGTAATGGCATGCTTTACACCCAGTTGGGCATTCGTTCCCCCAGGCGGTGTTGGCACTTAGCCTGGGCTGTGACCTGAGGATGTTTCTGAGTCACAACCTGAGCTATGCGCTAGCATTGCCCAGGGAATGACCCTAATGAACATCTGGTGGCACATTCAACCGTGACGGTAGCCTGAAATTCCACGCGGGAAAAATTGTGAAATTGCAGGCTACCATCACATCTAAAAACACCCATAAAGAAGTCAATAGCTGTTGCAAATGACCTGATCATTTTAAAGCACAAGGTAACAAGATTTAAAGTGTGGGAGTGAAATTGACACCAGATAAGCCGTAAAAATAATGGTAAAGCCCAACAGTACCTATCCCTCAGGAAATTAAACTACCAGGAAAGTAGACTGGTATGACTATGACCTTTAGTGAGGTTTTTTTTTAAAAAGACTACTCACCAGTGAGGAATCGTTAGTAATGCAGAACACAGGCTTTGTAATGCATTAGTAATTCAGAACATAGGTTTCCCTGTACCCACTTGTCAAATGTGTGCATAATATTTGTGACCTGGTCTTTCATTATTATTTTTATAGCATTTTTATTGTTCTAAGTACCGTTCAATCATTTATCTTGTTCACCTTCACAACAGCCCCGAGAGGTAGGTTATTATTATCACCATTTTTGAGTTTATTTTATTTATTTTATTTTATCAATTTTTACCCCGCCCCTCCTGCCATGCAGCTCGGGGCGGCTTCCATCAGTTAAAACACAATAATAAAAATACAATAAAATCAATTTAAAACAACCATACATATTTAAAATATTAACAGGGCCACAAAACCAATAGGTGGGGGACTAAAATCTCCCTACCCACCCTCCCTCCCAAAGGCCTGGGCAAACAGCCAGGTCTTACAGTTTCGCAGAAATGTTAAAAGGCTAGGGGCCAGGCGAACTTCCTCCGGAAGGGAGTTCCACAGCCGCAGTCCCACCACCGAGAATGCCCTCTCCATCGTGGCCCCC
>QEPC01008071.1:2961871-3045326 GCA_003113815.1 Sphenodon punctatus
TCGGAGTCAGATCGAGTCCGACGCCAGCGTCGCTCTAGCCTCCTGCCTACACGCTTCATACACCGCAGCCCCTCAGTAAACCAAGGGGTCCTGCGGTGACGAGACCAAGGCAGAAGGCGTTGGAAGGCTGAAAGAAATAGTGACTTGCCCAAGACAACCTAGTGAGTTTGTGATGACTAGAATAGAATAGAATAGAATAATGATGACTAAGATGGGACTTAAACCCTACTCATGCAGGACCAAGTCCAACACCTTATCCATTAGGCTATACTGACTCTTGTGACACCTTTAGAAATAAAATAGATGGGAGAATTTCACTCAGATATCTCACTGAAGTGAATGAGGCTTGTGCTGGGAGGGCTTTCTGGAAAGAGCTGTAATTGAGGAGGTTTCCAGCTCTTCTCTTGGGAGAGGAGACCAAGTTGAGATACATATATATCCTGGAAAGTACAAACAAAATACAAAAATGCCTTTCCTACCCCTCGCCAAAAGCCTGACGGAACAGACAGGTCTTACAGTCCAGGCAGGAGGCTAAGGAAGATGACACTCTGATCCCCATTGGGAGGGCATTCCACAGCCTAAGGGCAACCACTGAAAAAGCTTGATCGTCGGTGGCCACCCAGTGCATCCAGGGTACCTCCAAAACCACCACCCCGGATGACCGTAGTGGTCGAATTAAAGGAAGAATGTTAACTTTTTAAAATGAAACCAATTCCATGAAGAGCAGAGATGGTTCAACATTACATGCAAAAGGACCATTTCAGAGAGCACCAAATAAAGGGGAGGAGGGGGAGGAGGTAATGATGCATTTAAGCAGGGCTTGGCAGTACAATGGACCATATAAGCCCATCACAATGAGGAAAAAAATCTGGCTAAATAGTGGATGTTTGAGTTATTTATATAATCCTATATGCTGAGATCATGTGATATTTACTTGAGCCAATCAGAAGCATTGTTAGAAAAGAAGAAATATTACAAACAGTGAACTGGTGAACTCCAAGGTGCCTAGAAGGGCATGAGACCTAATATCGCAGGGACAAAGAACAGTGAGGTAGTCCTCCAGTCAGTGTGGGATGGGTTAGAGTGTCCCATGTTATAAGTTTGCTCTGGTGAAATGGTGCTGAGGCCCTGCATATCAGGTCCTGTTTCATTTTTTAATTTTTTTTGCAAAGATGTTTCCAAGAGCTGCCCCAAAACCATGGTGTACAGCTATGACGTGAAGTTCTGTAACCTCACCTGCCGCTCACTGAGTGAGCAGGATCCTTTATGCAGCACTCAATCAACCCCTGTGGATGGCTGTGGCTGCCCTCGGGGGATGTACCTGAATGCCAATAATGAATGCGTTGCTCCAGATGACTGCACATGTTACTACAAAGACAAGACAATCCAGGCTGGGAAATCATTCAGTGAAGACGAGCTCATGTGGTAAGTTGCTTGGATGAAGGGTTGTTCTGATGGATAGACATTATGTTGGATTTGGAACTGAGAATCCTAAGTTCCAGTCTTGGTGGGTGGCCTTGGACAAGTCCCCCAACCTTCCTTTTCAGTATCAGCTCCCATCTGTAAAATGGAGGGTAACCATCATGGCTGGTTAATGTACAGTGGACTCAATGGAAGTGGAATTATGCCTCTCACTATTCAATTCCATCAGTGTGGCTCCCATGGTGGTCTTAAGACCAGGTAGGTGTGTGGATGGCAGGCAGTGTAAAACATGCTCAGTCCTGCGAATAATCTGGTAATTGCTGATATCCCATTAAAAAAAAACCACAAGATCTTTCCAACTGACAATACTGGAGCAGGTTCCACCAGGGCCAAGGAGCAACCATAAGAGTGGTAAAACCCAACCACTCCAGCAGCTGACAATGGAGGCAACAACCACTGTAAATTGCAGGAACAAGAAGACAGGGTGGCAGCAGTGGTGGAAGATGGGAGTCATTGGGGAAGGAATAACAGTGGAGATAATATGAGATCAAAAGGAGAGATGGTAGAATGGCTAGTAGAGTGTGAGTAGGGTTGGGAAGGAGAGGAAGCAAGGGAGAATAGTAGGGAATGAAGTGGAGTAGGAAATAGGAACTTTACAAAGAACCTAATCTCAGGACTAATTTGCACCTGTTATCTAAAATAAACAAGGGAAAATTACGGAGTGATAATAAGTAATATCTGTTGCGGCTTTGGCTGAGGTTCTCAGAACATTTTATATATGAAAAAATGAAGCACTATTATTTGGTAGGTAAATTTTGTTCATCTCATGTATGGAAAAATTATTGGATTCATTTCTGATGGGGAAAGAAGTGAAGGGAGTTACAGTAAATCCTTGGCAAGAAATAGGTCTTAGAGTCCTCTGCTCAATCTAGGGCAGAAGCACTCAGTTCGCACCAGCCCAAGACCCACTGTAAGAGGCACAGGTCCAGGACATGGGTGAACCCATGATTAGGGTCAGAACAGGAGCAGAGCAAGGAATCAGAATTAGACCTGAAACGGATAACCGCTGCTATTCAGTATCCAGCCAGGTCCACCATATCTGACATGATTCGTGAAAGTCCAGATACCAAACTGTATCTGTTTATCATTTGGCGGATTAACCAGTTAATTATTTTTTCAACTGACTATTACTGCATAATACCAGAGTGCATCATTTACTGTATTGCCATTTATCATATCGCCGGTTTTAGACCAGTAATGGTAACATTCAGTTATGCGGTAACACAGTAATCTCTTAAATTGGTTAACTTTTGCAGTATTATCTGGTTATTTGATTTGACGGTTAGCTGCCGCAGTAATTTGTTTGTGGATGGATAACCACCAAACTATCCAAAATGGTGGATATTAACCATGGATAATAATTTTGCTATTCAGTTCAGCTCTAGTCATAATAGGACACAAAGCATGAACAGAAAGCAGGTTGGAACAGAACCAGGGCAGAAGTCAGGATGGAACAGGTGAAATATAGAGAGCGACAGGTACAAAGCAAAACAGGAATCAGGTAGGGCTGGAAACAGGAAGTGCCTGGATATTCTGCCCAGATTCCTGTTGCTACCAACGAGGTTTGTTTCTGGACTGGCAGCTAACCAAGAAGCTGGGAAGCATGGCAAGGGATTATCTTCTCCCCTCTGTGGCTAGGCCAGGGTGCAGGAGCCTCCTAAGGTGAATACCTGGGCCCACAATGCAGTATTGCAGGAGGATCAGACACTGCGCCTGGAGGCATAGGTTCAAGATCTGGGGCCTGGCACCCACCTATAGAGAATTAACCAAAAGCTCACAATCTACTTAGTCTGGCTTCACCTGATCTGCCCTGGCAAAGATGGCACAAATCAGCCTCTCTTTTCCTTACTGTCCAAAGACACAGCAGCATCCCAGCTGCCTCTTGCTCCTTGGCAAAAGAGCTGTGTGCCTGCATCCACATGTGCCCTTGCATCTCCTCTTCCATCTGGAACAACTAGACACAGCTGTGAAGAGCCGCAGGTCATAAGCTGAAGAGCTACTTGTGGCTCAGAAGCTGTGGACTGAGTATCCCTGTAGGTGATTGCCCAGATCACTCCTCTTGGTGTGGTTGTATTTGTGGGAGAGATGGGTTTTGCAGGGCATAGAGGGCAGTATTTTCTTTCTAATATGTTTGCAAAGAGCTAATTTCTTCCCCCTGCTTATTTTAATACCTCTAGCACATGTGTTAAAGGAAGATTAGATTGCATTGGAATATCCAGCCTCAAAAAAGGTAAGTTTGCACAGTTCTGCTACCATTAATCTAACACTGGAATTTCAAAGTGTATTGTTGTCTTCTGCATACACAGACAGGGTGTGAAAACACTTTGACATTGCTTTAACATTTCTATGTTGCGGGGCTGCATAGGGCACCAATACAGTCCTGAAACTTGCATAAGAAATGTTAAAGTGGAGTTATGTACATGTCCGTTTTTACCAGGAACAGATGGCCCATTGGGCAGGGCAGACACCTCCTCTTGGGCATAGGCTCTACTGTAGGCACCACTGAGGAATTGGTGCAACTTGAGCCAACCCCTTGGTTCTGCCCCCAGAAGGCTTATCTGGGAACTATTTCCTGGACTCCTGATTGGGGCTTACAGCATGGGGCAGGCTTGCAGTGCAACTCATGTGCAGGGCTTGGGGGCTTGCAGTGTGTCTGACTAATGGAGACCAGGAGCAGGAGTTATGAGATCTGTTTTGAGAGCAGGAGCAGTGCACTGCTAGTCCCATTCCCTAAAGATTGTCAATAGGGACGTGCGAACGCAGTTCGGGAGTTCGGACTGAATTCGGCCTGTTCGGACAACCGAACTGAACATCCGAACCAAACGCTCGAATGGCCAAACAGTTCGGAAAAGTTCAGATGAGTTCAGGGGTGGGGAAAACGTGACTGGAAGGCGGGACAAATGTGACTAGAAGTGGGAGGCAGCTGAGACGTAGACTTCCTGGCACCAGGGGTGGAGACCAGAGGTAGTTTCAGGGTCAAATGATGCCGATACCAAAAAAAATATTTGAATTCGGTTTCTATATCGATAACACTATTTTCGACTGTTTGGCCAAACTGAACTCTGCTGAACTGAACAGCCAGACTCGGGTTTCGGACTGAACAACCGACTGTCCGAACATCTGAACCACTTTCTGTTCGCCCATCCCTAATTGTCCATAGGGAACAGGTTATAAATCCAAAACAATATCTCCCAGTAAACTCTTTTTGAATCTGAGCCAACTTCTCACAAATGCATTATTCCACTCCCCACCCACCCCAATACTTGTTAGGATGTGCAGCAATCTGTTATGCCACTGGTTTCGAAACTGCTCTACAGGCTCTTGGTAAAACTTACCATAACCACAGTAAAGTGGGGTTTTGGTTCCTACAAGGGCAGTGGCAATATCAGCTGGAAGGCTGGGCCAGGAGATGACAGTAATGTATGTGTTCTAGCCACAAGTCATCACAATCATACCTCTGCCCTCCTTGTGAAAATCATGTTGGTGGTGGTAGGACCAAAGCCACTCACCTTGTGCAGCTTTAGCCAGTCTTCAATAAGCATGTGTATTGGGGTGCCGTCTTCTAGATTCATGGTTGTCCCACAAGAATTATTGAGGGTTGAAAGTGATCCAGAAAGTTTGGGAACCATTGTGCTATAGGACATGTTCAGAGTATGATAAGTGTTGATGGAATCCGCATCCATTTCACCAACTGATCTCTTCTGTAACATTTCTCCCTTTAATAGATTGCCCTGCTCCCATGTTCAACTTTGACTGCAGTTCTGCTGGCCCAAAAGCAATTGGATCAGAATGTCAGAAGAGCTGTGAGACACAAGACATGCAGTGTGTAAGGCGTTAAGTTCTTAGCAGTGATGCATGACTGACATTCGTGAATTCTAATGGAAAGTATATTAACACTGTCAGAGATTCCAAGAGTCCTCCCCTGGCCAGGCCACAGTGTTCCAGTGCAACACTGGGTGGCTCCACACATTATGTTAACCATGAGGGAAATCAACACCATGTTACTCTGTGCAAAGTCACTCTGAAGTGGAACAGCATGAGCAAATGTCCATGCTCTTCTGCATTCATGCTGCCACTCTATGAACTCTGATCAACAGGGGGAGCCCATTGGATGGTAGCATAAATTGCCCTGATCTCCCTGTTGCAAGGCAATCCTCACCACCGGTGAAATTGACCAGACAAAGCTCCCCTTGCAAGGCAATACAACCTGCTGGTGAAACTGACAAGTACAAAGCCCCACTGCTGAAACTGGACCTGTTGCTGAAACTGACACGCCAAGTGAACAGATACTCATTCTGTAGCATGTTTCTGGGGGAGAAACAAACCTCTGTAAACCTGCATTCCCTCTGTGTCCAGGACCCAGATTTGTGTGACCAAACATAATGCTAGCCCTCATGTTAGGCAGCTGAAATGGTGGCAAGCATTATGTACATATGCTCAGTGTGCTCCTACCTGAACCAACAGCTTGCTAGGGATCAGGTGACTCATCTCCAAATTTCACAGTTCCCAGGGTAAAACATCTGAGCAGACTAAAACCAGGATCCCCAGCGCCTTGCAACTGTGAGGCAATGGCTGCTTTTGTTTGGAGCCAATGACAGATCTTTTACTCCCTCCCTTGCCATAAATCCCCTTCTCTGCATGGTACTTCCCTTGCTGGACAGGTCTCTGGGCCGTTTCAGGGCAGGAGAGAGAGAGAGAGAGATGCAATACCATTCCAAGAGTTAGCTATCTGGAGCAATAATATCAGACCAACAATGGTATCTGCTTAACATGAACGAAGAACTTCACTCATGCAGGAGTAGTAGCAGTGGAAATCCAGGTAGGTACCAGTGAAAAGTCAGGTAGGTACAGGTGGAACAGAAAACAAGACATTTACAGCAGTTTAACAGTTCAGTCTCTGTTGTCTAGGGAGCATCATAGAGCAGGATTAACCCCCAACAGAGACTGAAGTGAGTCAAATCAGCTTTCCCAAAGTTCCAGCTTCCCCTCCCCTTTCAGGTAAATTTCACAGCCAGCTCTCATTATCTGGTTTGGCTTCAGATGGCCCAGGGACTGGCCCTGAGCCACGTTGAATCATAAAATCATAGCACTGGAAGGGACCACGAGGGTCATTAAGTCCAGCCCCCTGCCTGGTCCAGGGCATTTGTGCAGCTCGGACTACTCCTCCCCCATTGCTCTGCCCCAATGGAATGTAAAGGCATAGAGTCCAGGCCTGGGCTAGGGCTGAAACTCAGGGTGAAAACAGACACGACACTAACTCCACTTTAACACCATTTTAACATTTCTTATGCATGTTGCAGGGCTGTATTGGTGGTCTATGCAGCCCTGCAACATGCATAAGAAATGTTAAGGTGGCATTAGCATCATGCCTGTTTTCACCCTCAGTCCTCAGTTTCATTAATTCATTCATATTTCTATGCTGCGCTTCCAGCAGTGGCTCAGGGCAGCCTAGAATTATAAAAATAGAATTACAAAGTCATTAAAATCAATTAAAAACCCAGTACCCCACCCAACCCACCCCTACACCTCCCACCCAATCCTATCCCTGCCTGCCAAATGCCTGGTCAAATTATTAAACAAAGGTCTTACATCGTTTCTGGAAGATGAGCAGGTTTGGGCTTAGGCAGATCCCCCAAGGGGAGAGAGTTCCATAATCATGGGGCAGCTACCAGGAACACCTCCCTGCACACCCTAATCATAAAAACATCATGGGGAGATGGTACCTGCAAGAGGGCGTCCACAACAGACCTCAGGGGCTGTGAAGGGACATAGAGGAGGTGGTCTTTCAAATACCTGGGCCCCAAGCTGCTTAGGGCTTTATAGGTTAAAACCAGCACCTTGAATTGTGCCCAGTGCAGACTCTGGAGCACTGGTTTAATGTGCTCCCGGCGACCCACCCCAAAAGAAGACAGGCCACCATGTAATGCACCAACTGCAGCTTCCGAACAGTCTTCAAGGGCAGCCCTACCTAGAGCACATTGCAGTAGTCCAGCCTCAAGGTTACAAAGGCATGGATTTATTTAAGAACACGCTACTCGACTTGATTTTGCTGAGAAACTGAGTAATGGTCATGGCACTCCGTTTCTTGGTAACTTGATTGAGCAATCAGGTGTGGTGGCAGGAGGGGGGCAGGGGTAGCAAAACAAACTCACTGAGAGGACACGGCCCGTGGAGTCAAAGTGGAGCTGACTAGCCGGCTGCTGCTGGTGAGATCCCCCAGTGCTGTGACCCCGGTGAGGTCCTAGCGCTACTGGGAGATCAGGCTGCCATCTTCTCTTTGAGAGCATGCTGGGAAATATAGTCCAGCATGCTCCCCAAAAGCCAGCATTCTAATGCTCTCTTGGAACATGCTGGACTACATTTCCCAGCATGCCTCTAGAGAAAAGATGGGGGCCTGATCTCCTGGCCTGCAGCCAGAAGATGGGCAGTGCTGGGGGACCTCATAGTGGTTGGACTCACAGCTCAGGGGGAACCTCACCAGCGGCAATGGTGGCAGGTGGCGAGTCGGCTCCACTTCAACTTCACAGGCCGTGTCCTCTGAGCGAATTTGCTTTGCTGCCCCCTTACTGTCCACCACACGGTTTGCTACCCCCCTTCCTGCCTATCACTTAGAGGACTCAGTGAAATACTTGGCAAAATATTCTGGGGGCAATCCAGAGGCCAGCTCATGCTGATCCTGGTGCGTTGTGTACAGCCAGAACGTGTACACTCAGATGCGCATGCAGTGCAGTGCACTTAGCACAGTTGCACATGTCGAGTCACATAGCCCGGGGTTGCACTTTTGCCGGGCATGGCACCATGTGCACATCGGAGCACACACGTTCTGGCTGTGTGCCGCACGCCGGGGTCGGCGTAAGCAAGCCACTGGATTGCCCCCTCTGTGTTTTACCAAGTACAGAGTATTTTACCAATTTCCAAATGGTACAGAGTATTATTTCACCGTGTTACTGATTAGCTCCTGGAAACGTGGGACCAGTACTCAGCTACTCAGAAATACTTGTGAATACTCTTTCTTCTACTCAGTTCAACCCTAGCCTGGTCTCTAGGAGGGCATGTGCTTCTGCTTATCATAAACCATTCTTTTTTATTCCAGGTGAACTGTATGTAGTAGAGGCAGGTTAGAACTGGCTCAAAGTGACACAATAAAGAGGGTGGACACGTCACTCACCCTGAATAAAAGGAGTCGTTGGATAGGGAAAAAAGGCCTGGCACTTGGAACTCACCCATGTGCATAGCATGAAATGACATAGGATTGGGTTTTTCATCACAAACAATGCTGACAAACCTCCTGTTCTATTTATGACAGCAGAGGGGAAAAACAAAACAAAAAACCACTTGATTGAATTTAAAGTTCAGATTTTTTTTTAAAAAAAATCATTTTTAAAATTGTAGTTTGAATTTGCAAATTTGAATATGGGAAATTTGACAGATTTGGAAATGACTGTGAATTTAAAAGTGGACCTTCATCTCAGGCCTAATTTTAACTAGTGCTGATGCAAATGTTCAAACACAATGTTGATATGTGTTTCCAGAAATAAATATTCATATTTGCATTCAGCACCATTGCAAAATTTGGTATTTTGGTCTATGTTCACTTAAATACTTTGCTTGCTTTGTTCCTATTTCATTAATATAGCACCAGCAATGTGCTGGTATTGAACAGTTGTAATTAAAGACAGGTTCCTGCCCTGAGGAATCTAGGGTGGACAAGGAAGGGGGAACACAGGGAAAGATAGGGATTACATGCACCCCCACACTACAGAGGGGGAATTAAGGCTGACCTGCCCAAAAGGCCACCAAGTGAGTCCAAGACTAAATTGCAATCTGAATATTGGTTCCACAGTTCCAAGACCAGCACCTTATCCACTAGGCTACACTGTTTTCCAGTTTTGTTATTGGTGCTTCTGTGTGACATAAGACAAAGTCACAAAATGACAACTTCACATTAAAAATGTTAAAAACCCACAAAAAAGGCCTGCTGAAGATACAAAATAAAATACCGAGTAATGAAGTAGACTAAACAAATGAGGTACCAAGTACTGAAGTGAAAACCAAAACCAATTTCTCAAACAAATAGTTTACAGTGAACTTCTATATTTGCTTTGTACAAATGAATGCAAATAAATCAAATTCAACTCAATCATTGATTCACTGGTAATATTTGTTTCAGTTCTAGTTGAAATTACAAAGCATGACCGAGGTTCCGACTCCTCGGAGGTACAAGAACCAGAGTCTATGAATGCAACTTCACATCAATTATTTCAGAGTAGTCCCATTCAGAGGTGAAACAAACAACAGATTTTTTACTCATAGATATCATTTGCATTTTTGGGTAACCATACAAATATCTACAAAAAAAATAAAAAAATAAAAAATTGCCTGTTCAAGTCTTCAGATATTTTGCTTTGTATACGCCTGATTTCCCCCCCCCCCCCCCCAATTTATTTTGGCCATATTTGGTTTGGATGTTCAGTTATTTGAGCAAATATCCAAACCGAAATCACCAGATAAAAGCAAACTGGAAAACTGAAACAAATATCTGAAATGGGCAAACAAAGCAGCAACAAATAGTTCTTTGTACCCTCTTTGTCAGGCCCAATTCAATGTGGGCGAATATGACGCATTCAGAATTCACCAAAAATATTTGTTTCAGCTCTGGCACCTTTAACTATTCTGGTGTAAGGTAGACCAATATTGTAGGCTAAATGGACACTAACCAGTGAGGAAACTGCTCACTTGAAAAAGTACAGTAAGTTGTAAAAAAAAATTAAAAAATCTGTTCTCCTTCTTGGTTGACTAATCCACCCTTTTGAATTTCGGTTTCATGTGTGCAGTATGTCACAGAATGTGTCTCTGGCTGCGTGTGTCCCAATGGACTGGTATCTGATGGTAAAGGTGGCTGCATTGCTGAGGACCAATGCCCGTGTGTCCACGGAGGAAATTTCTATAGTCCTGGGGAATCCATCACAGTTAACTGTAACACCTGGTAAGTAAGGGATGTTGCAATCATGTCATAACCTGTTGTTGCTTCATGCAAAATTTGAGGTGGGGCCTCTTCCCAACCTTCTCTAATAACAGTATGCACTTTCTCCCCCTAGATGTATGCTGGGAGAAAAAACCACACACTGCAGCCCCTCTCCTCATTGCTACCCTTGTACTTCCTCACTGCTCGCACTGTAAACACCTTCTCTTTCAGTCCCAGCTTCTCCCATGCCTAGTAGCAACCCATAACTGCTGCATGCCAGCACCATCCCTCCTGCATTCCCATCTCCTCAGCCCCAACTCTCCCCCTCTTGCATCCTCATCCACCAACCCACAGGCCCTAACTCCTTCCACCCACCAGGATTCAAACCTTTTATTGTATTTAATTAGTTGCTAGTAGCTATCAACTTGGTTTCAGTTTACGAGCATATGCCAAGGCTATGAGGGCAGCAAAAGAAGCTTTTTTTGCTGCTCTTATAGCCTCTGCAAAATCACGCCCAGCGGGAGCTGTTCCGGGTGGTGCGGGGGCTAGTCAGTCCGGCCTCCCTCCACCCTGGAGTGGAGTCATCTACAACATGCTGCGATAGGTTTGTGAATTATTTTGTGGATAAAATCGCTCAGATTCACTATGATTTCAACGCTGCACTTATTACACTAGGAGAACTAGAGGTTATGGAAGCCACGCCTTGTCCAGTTTTATGGGATCAATTTCAGTCGGTGACACTCGCTGATCCGGTCAAGACCCTTGGGGCTATTAGGGCCAACTCTTGTGAATTAGATCTGTGCCCGTCTTGGCTAATTATATCTTGCCAGGAGACAATGGGGCTGTTGCTGGCAGGGGTGGTCAATGCCTCCCTTCAGGAGGGTAGAGTGCCGGACTGTCTCAAAGAGGCAGTGGTGTGGCCTCTACGCAAGAGACCATCGCTTGATGTTGACTCCGTTGCCAGCTATTGACCTGTCTCTAATCTTCCCTTTTTAGGGAAGGTTATTGAGTGGGTGGTGGCTGAGCAGTTGCAGTGGCATCTCAAACACGTCGGTTGTCTGGATCCCTCACAGTCGGGATTTCATCTGGGTCATGGCACGGAGACTGTGCTTGTGGCCTTGGTGGATGATCTGCACCGAGAGATGGACCGGGGCTGCTCGACCCTGTTGGTCCTAATAGATCTGTCAGCTGCTTTTGATACGGTGGATCATGAGATGTTGGTGGCACATCTGCGGGAATGTTCAGGGGTGGGCGGGACTGTTCTCGAATGGTTCTGCTTGTTCCTGACCAGGAGAACCCAACAAGTGGTACTCGGGGAGTGTTTTTCATTATACCGAGACCTCACATGTGGTGTCCCGCAGGGTTCGGTGTTGTCCCCCTTCTTGCTCAACGTATACATGCAGCCTCTCGGCGAGGTGATCAGGAGGTTTGGCGTACGGTGTCACAAGTATGCTTATGACACTCAGCTATACCTCTCTTTTTCAACCGACCCAGACCCCACAGTCTCCGTGCTTACTCAATGTCTGATGGCTGTAGGGGATTGGATGAGGGCTAATCGACTGAAGCTGAATCCTGACAAGATGGAGGTGATGCTGGTGGGGAAGGTGATGGAGTTAACGGCCCCCATCATTGGTGGGGCCTTTCCTCCATTGGTTCCCCAGGTACGGAGTCTGGGAGTACTCCTTGTTGCACAACTCTGCCTGGATGTCCAGGTGGAGGCTGTGGCGAGGGGTGCATTCACCAATTACATCTGGTACATTGACTTAGGCCTTACGTGTCGGACTCCGACCTGGCCACCATCGTTCATGCTTTCATCACCTCTAGACTAGACTGTGGTAATGCACTCTACGTGGGGCCACCTATGGTGACGGCCCGGAAGCTGCAGCTGTTGCAGAATGCGGCGGCCCGTCTCCTGGTGAGACTGGGCCTCAGGGAGCACATTACACCAGTGCTCCGTTCTCTGCACTGGCTGCTGATAGTCTTCTGAGCCTGATTCAAGGTGTTGGTTTTAACCTATAGAGCCCTAAATGTTCTGGGCCCTACCTGTCTGTGAGACCGCCTCAGCCCCCGGGTACTGGACCAGCCCCTGCGGTCATTGGGGGATGCCCTCCTTGTGGACCTACGAGTCTTCCGGAGGGCCACATGGGGGAGGTCATTCTCGGTGACTGTGCCAAGGCTGTGGAACTCCCTTCCGGTGTGTGTGTGTCTGTTTTAATAGTTTTATGATTTCAATTGTTGAGCTACACTGTTGTGAGCTGCCTGTGGAAGGAGGGGCAGGATACTAAATGCTTTTAATAAATAAATAAATTAAATAAATAAGCTGCAGCCATCCACCCTCATCTGCACCCAGCACCCCACCCCCTGCCATGACAGACAGCCATGGTGGACAGCCTTAGCAGACCTGGGTTGGGTCACAGCGGGCCATAACAAATGTCATAGCTCACTGTGGCCTGCTTTGGCCCGACTGGACGGATGGTAGCCTGGGCTGTGATTCTGGAGGTCTCAGAGATCACAGCCCAGGCTTGCCACTGACACGCCGGGAACAATCTCGGGTGAACATCTGGCTGGTGGGGCACACCAACAAACATGGCCGTGACTCGCAGGCCAAAGCAGGCCACCATCATGTTTGTTAACACTCAATGTCTCTCTCCTGAGGACAGTGTTCTGAGAATAATCCTGAAGAATTGCCAACCTGCCTGGAATACAGATGCAAATTAAGCCCTTCACAAATTAAGCTCTGCTGCTAACACATGCCCTCTGACTGAAGTAGCATTTCCCAGTGGCTCAGCACAGCAGGATAGGCAAATGAGCATCTGGGGGTGGGGAGTGTGATAGTTAGGGATGACTTAGCCTCCCCTAGCCTTCATTACCTGCTACTAGAGCTGAAAGAAGTAACCTCCAAAACAGGTATACCTGTTGAATATGCACTACCCAATTTGCCGGTCGAGTAATACATTTTTCAGGGCACTTTCTGCTGCCGCCGCTGGCCTAGGCCCACATGGTGCCCGCTTACTGGCTCTTGGGTCGGGCGCTGCAGCAGCACATTTAATCTGCCACCGCGCCTGCCACCACAGGACGTTGGCAGGGAGTGGCGGAGAGGCAGGGCCTCTGCCTCTCTCTCACTCCCTGGCCGAGACAGACTGTGGCTGGGAGCTGGGGGCCCTGAGTGCGGGGTCCCCCCAGGAGCGGGGCCCGGCTGGCCCGGCCCACAGTAATGTGCCCCTAGATACCATAGAGGCAGAAATGCCTAGAGAAGATGTCAGGTCTTGACATACGACTCTGTGGCGATAATCCAAGAATAGCTGACTATCCCATTATAGTCATTTAGGCTTAGGTCGTATGTCTCAGACTCAGACCTAGCTACAATCATTCATGCTTTTATTACCTAGAGATTAGACTACTGTAATTCACTGTATGTGGGGCTACCCTTGGTGATGGTCTGGAGATTGCAGCTGGTTCAGAATGTGGTGGCTCATCTCCTGAAGGGGACGGGCTGATGCAAGCATATTACTCCAGTGCTCTGTTCTCTGCACTGGTTTCCAATAGTCTTCCAGGCCCAATTTCAAGGTGTTGGTGTTGACCTTTAAAGTCCTAAATGGTCTGGGCTGCACCTACCTGCAGGACTGCCTCACCCTCTGGATTCTGGATCGACCTCTGCGGTCAGCCAGGGACACCCTTCTTGAGGTCCCCTGGATTTCCTGGGTGTCGACCATGAGGAGGGTGTTCTCGGTGGCTGCACCATGGCTGTGGAACTCCCTCCCGTTGGAGGTCCGCCTGACTGATGACCTCCCCTCTTTCCATAAAAAGTGTAAGACCTGGTTGTTCCGCCGGGCCTTTGCCAAGGGAGATGGGATGCGAGGGTTGGGTTAGGATGGGGTTTTATTGGTTGGGGGGGAGGGATTAATCCTGGGAATGTTGATTTTAATGAATTTTATTATATGTTTTTAAATGTTGTTAGCCGCCCCGAGATGTTTGTAGCAGGAGGGGGCGGCATACAAATGCTATTATAAATAAAAATAAATAAATAAATGTAGATGGGTCTAATCACGGAATAGTTAACATCCAGATATTACAAAACCTCAAAAATAAGGTTTTGTAACATCTGGATGTTTTTGTTATCACGTGATAACAATCACTGTTGGCAGTATTTAGACAGACATCTCATCCCAGAATTAAGGCTCTAATTCCAGAATAAATGTCCATCTGAAAATGCCCTACTTTGGTCATGAGGATGGGCACTGCATATTGGTCATATAAAGAGCTTACAGTTAGCAACTTAAAAGGGCCTTTGGGACAGCTGTACCAAGGGTCCAGTTTCTATACTGCCCTATGCTGCAGGTATACAGTCAGGTACTTGAAGGGCTACCTAAAAATTCAGATATTACTCACGGGTTATGAATTCAGTATTCATTTCAGCTCTACCTCCACCCCTGTGAACAACCAAAGTGAAAGTCAGAGTGATTTTTTTTTAACTGAATAGTTTCCAGTCCAACGTCTGAATTCACTTTGCACTAACAAATTTTAGTAGGTTGAATTCCACAAATTCATTGTTTATTTCACTGAATATTCACGTCAGCTCTCCATTAAAGCTCTTTTTCTGATTAAACCCCAGCCTGGCTTAGAGTCTGACACTGGGGAATATGTAGCTGTTGAGTTCTGAGGCCATCTGAAAACCATTAATTGTGTGCCTTTGATTACACAGTCTATATGTATCTCCGTATATGAACCTGTCCCTGATGTAAAGGTTGTGATTCTTTATGTTCCATCTCCTAGCAAGTGTCACAAGAGACAGTGGAACTGTACAGACAAACCTTGCCCTGGAAGATGCACCGTGTTTGGAAATGGGCATTACCTAAGTTTCGATGGAAGGAATTTTAATTTCATGGGAGACTGTGATTATATCCTAGCACAGGTATCAAATCCTAATTTCTCTAAGTACTGTCGTATTTTACAGGCCCTGGGTATGGGGCTGTGTTTCTGAGGGATTCAACTGGATAACACATAGGACAATAGGAAATGAGTGGCAGAATCCACACATCTCTCTCTGGCTGTAGAGGACTCCACATGAGAATTGGACAGGTGTTGCTCCACCATATAATTCCATAGTCAAAAACCCTCTGGTTTACAAGAAGAGTTAAGGCTCTTGCAAATTCAATCATGCACTAAAAAACATGGAAATTGCAACTTAAGGCTCCCGCCTTAACTTCCGTACCGTGTTAGCAGTAAAGACATTGTACAGTCTCACATATTGTGCTCACTTACAAATTAGGCTTCATTCAGCCACACTTTGCCTTGGTCTTTCAGCCTCAATCCTCTTCCTCTTTTCAGGTTGGGGACAACATTGAAGCTGGAGACAGGAGGGCGTGAGCTGGTCTCTCACCCCCTGTTTCCTCTTTGAGAAAGAGAGAACTTGGGAGTTCTGGCTCCCACTCCATCTCCCCCTCTAATCTACTTGGTCCCAGCCCTGTAACCGAGAACTCAGGACTCCTGGCTTCCAGCCTCTCCACCCCACTCTAATCCAGTAGGTTGCACTCCCTTCACAGGCAACTCAATAGTCCTTGTTCTGAGCCTGTTCTCCTCTCCCCTGCTCTCAACCTTGTAACAGACAACCCAGGAGTCTTGGGTCCAAATCGCCCCTCTAATCCTCTAGCCTCCACTCCCCTCACAGAGAACTCAAAAGTCCTGGGAAATACAGGACTGTATGTGTCCTATGGAACAGAAGTGTGTGTATGGAATGACCAAAAAAAAAAACCCATAGAGGAAATGGAATAACAGGGAGGGAGGCTATTGAGAGTCAAAGGATAGGGAGTCAGCTATGATAAGTGGGTAAAGAGATAGAACTGCTTCCTCAGATATCCCATCAGCCTTCCAAATCTGTTATTTCACTCAGAACCTTATTATTGTAACTCTTTCTAATTTCGCCTGTCATTCCACCCATTTACTTAATCCTGCACACTGTATTTCCCCCTGTCATTCCAACCATTCCACGTACTGCATCTGGTGCTTTCCTCATCATTTCACACCCTCTTGCCTTCCCTATGTACTCCCAAAGATGCAACTGTGCTGTATAATTTCACAATCACTTACTTGGATGTTGGAATGACAATAGTATAAGATTGACGCTACTGTTGCTTCCATTCTTTCTGATGGCCATTCCATTTTCTTAATTTCAGTGCATACCCAACTTAGTTTTAATTAAACATTTGTATACGACTCTACCCAGCTTCATTGTGCTCAGGAAGGGCACTGGAGACTAGTGAGTAAGAGGGATGGTTATGAGCCATTAGCTGTTCCATTTCCCCCAACCAAAATGAAAAGATAGAGGGAAAGGAGGGGGTGAGGGGCCAGTTCACACCCTCCTATCCCCAGCTTCAGTGTTGCCCCCAACCTGCAAGGAGGACGAGGATTGGGGTTGAAAGACCAAGGCAAAGTGTGACTGCATGGTGCCTAAGTTGTAAGTGAACACAATATGCGAGACTGTACAATATCTTTACTGCTAACATGGCACGAAAGTTGAGGTGGGAGCCTTAACTTGCAATTTCCATGCTTTTTAGTGCATGATTGAATTTGCAAGAGCCTTAACTCTTCTTGTAAACCGGAGGTGTTTTGACTATGGAATATCCAAGTTTTTTGTTAAATACAATGCAATGGAGAAAAATTGTCTTGCTAACGCAGTAGAATGATGAGCAGCATAACCACTATGGGAGCAGGGCTTAGGGGAGGCTAAGATGGAAGAGTTACTCCCTTCAGTTTAGAAGGTTGTTACTTCCTTCAAACAGCAAGCACTGGGAAGATTTTTTGTTTGGGCAGGCACTTAGTGGGTGATGCGTGGGTTAGGAGTGTGTATATTTTAAAATTGTATTTCTTTTTTCCTTTTAATGTCTTATGCATGCATCTGTTTTTATATTACTGTAACCCATCCTAAACCTACATTTTGTGGGATGAACAGGATATACATTTAAATAAAATGAACACATAAACCAGGCTATCTGGGTGCACTGATTTGCAGTAGTCCTGATTCTAGGAGAAGCCCCAGCAAGGTATTTGGGGACACCAACCTGCAGTTTTGCACAGAGCCTTGCAATCCCTTAGGACACCCCTGCCCCTTGCTACACTCCTATCAGCTTCTCCTTCCTGCAGAGCACAAAAGAACTCTCCCTCCACCTCTCAAGCATGTCTCTCTTAGCTTGACAGGTGGATGTGAGCACTACATGGTTATGGAAGAGAAGAGATGACCACTCCTCCACAGCAGACACTGTAGTACAACAGACCACTATGCCACCTGCTCTAAAACAATTATTAAAATAATCTTCCCTTCAAAGACATCTTATCTGGTTAACAAGTGGGTCAATTAACTTCAACTATGTCAGCTTGTCATGTCATCAGACACTGTACCTGAAGCTGTCAATCCAGTCCCAAGAACCATCATCAAGGTTCTGGGTCCGTCATTCCACTCACAGGGGGCTGTCATTCCACTGCATCTGGAAGCAGTCATTCCAGTCCGAAGAACCATCATTAAAGAACTAGAGCCATCATTCAAAGCCCATTGGATGTCAACCCACTGTACCTGAAGCTGTAATTCCAATCCCAAGAACCATCATTAAAGTACTAGGGACGTCATTCAACTCCCATGGGCTGTCATTCCACTGTAACTGAAGCTGTCATTCAAGTCCCTAGAACCATCATTAAAGTACTAGGGGCATCATTCAACTCCCACAGGTTATCATTCCAGTCCCTAGAACCATCGTTAAAAAAATATGGGGCCGTATTTTTCATAAGTATTCCTTAAAAATTGGCATAGGTGGCAAACCTAACACAGACTATACACACACACACAGAGCACACATAAACACACACAGACTATACACACACACACAGAGCACACATAAACACACACACAGATTATCACAGAGAGAGAGACTCACTCTCACACACACAGACTCTCTTCCTCCCTCCCTCCCTCCCTCACACACACACACACACACACACACACACACACACACACACACACACACACACACAGAGATTCTCACACACAGAGACTCTCTCTCTCCCCCCCCCACACACATGCAGATTCTCTCTCACACACGCACTCTCTCTCACACATGCACAGATTCTCTCACACAGAGATTCTCTCTCTCTCTCTCTCTCTCTCAAACACACACACCCCATTCAAGCTCTCATCTCTCTCTTTCATTCATACTGTCACACCCACTGAAACACACACACACACACTTACATGCTGGCCTGGCTCCCCTGCCCCTGCTGCTGCCGCCTCCAGAAGTCCTGGCTGTTGGAGGTCCTGGCTACTGTGGGCCTTTGCACGGCGGCAGCAGCAGGTTCTTTTTTGAGTGGCACTGACCATATTCACTACACCCAGTGGTGAGAATGGTCGGAGCTATCTCAAAGAACAGAAGGCTGCAACCTTGTAAACAAGGTTCTTCAGATGGCTCTGAATGTGAGAATGTTTGGAGCTATCCTGAAGAACCTTGTTTACAAAGTAGCGACCTTCTGATCCAGAAGTCGGGTGAGCGGTGCTGCAGCGATCCAGGAGGTAGGTAGCAGGGACCAGGGCACCCTGGCAGGTAGGTGGAGGCGGCGGTGGAAGTTCCTTCCCCTCCACCACCCCCCACAGGCTTCTTCTGAGGGTGGGGGCAGGGATTGATTGGGGCAGTTGGAGGGTCAGCGATCTTGGGCCCGGGGCATGCAGGAGCAAGGGTGACATGGGGGAGGGGGCTAGGGGCAGTTGTTCTCCACTGAGTCCCAAAGCCCCCAAGCACAATTGCTCCGAGCCACTCTGGGGAGGCAGCGCTCCTCTTCTAAGTAGCCCCACCCCTCTCCATAGACTAACGTGGGGTTTTCACAACCCCATAACTTGAAAGCCGTTAATTTGATTTATTGGGGGGAAAAACCAAGGCACCTCCTGGCAGCCTCCTTTAATTTTCTAATAGGCACATAGCTCCTCCCCACCGAGTTTAAACCCCTCTACCCTGCCCAGATCGAGGACGGACTTTTGAAAAAAAAAAAAAAAGCAGGCTTCAAAGAGCAGTTCTTAAACTGTGATATTTCAGCTGTTGTTCAGCCAATATGGCTGAAATTTGCATAGCATGAACCGCTTACCCCTCCTCCACTATAAATTTCACGATCCTAACTATAATCATGCCACTTTTATAGCAAATAGAATGTTGGGGTTTTATAATGGAGGGTGCAATGCACCTTAACTATTGGAGCACTCCCGTGATCTAATAATACAAGAGAAGGTGGAATCAGAAGTTCAGGAGCAACACAAGGGTACTGCTCTGTGGCTGCTCTCTCCCAAAGTTAGCAACAATGTCCAATGTAAATCAATGGGATTTTATTTTATTTGCTATTTACGGGATCAAGTCTCCCCTTACGGTGCATCTGATGCTATAGAATTTTTGATCCCCACTTACCTTTGGGCCTTCTGCTCTTTTGCCAAATTTGGTTGAAACTGAGCTGTAGAATCAAAGGTTTCTGAAGGTTCTGGCAGCGAGAGAAAATGCGCAGCCAGGATGTGTGCGGGGTGCTGCCAGTCTGAAACACCCCCCCCATCTGCGCATTGCTCATGCAGCGATACAGAGCAGAATTTCCTGCTCTGTGTCTCTGCGGGTGTTCGCTGGCAAAGCTGCGCAAGGGGGCTTTCAGGCCGGCGGCACCCTGCGAATATCCTGGCTGCACGTTTCCTCTCGCAGCCAGATACGCGTGGGGAAGGTCTGAAAGTGGCCTAAAAGGTCTTTCTGTGACAAGATAATCATAAAACTGCAATACATCCCATGGTATTCTCAGGAAGAAGTGGAGGCTGATTCTGAGCCAGGCTTAGAGTTGAGTTTGAGTGTCCAAACTGTGGTAAACTAAATGCTCCCATTTAAGCATGTTGCTTTTCTCTTTTATCACAGCAGACTGGGTCAGAGTTGACATGGAAGAGTTTTGTCTGTCCTAGGAGAAGGGTGGGTGGGATCCTAAATGGCAAGTTCTGCTACGCATCCTCAGCAAGTAGAATAAAACTCCTTAATTGTTTGGGGGATTTGCATTGTTCAATTTGTAGATTTGCTTTCATTAAAACCCAGCTTATAATAAGGGTCCCATGTGTCCTGCAACTTCTTTTTGTTTTTCCAAATTCTGCAGAATACCCGTACTTTGTGAGCAGAATGATTTTAAGCAAATTAACTAAATTAAGAATGTAGTCAGTGCCATAGTAGGTCAGACCAATGGTCCATCTATCCCAGCATTCTCTCTCTGACAGTGGCCAGCCAACTTTGGTTGCTTCAGGGAAGTGTACCCCAGGTCATAATAAAACGAGCCATCTCCTGATATTTATTTCCAGCCTCCAACAGCAAACTAAAGAGTCTCGCCCCCTGACCAACTTGACTAACAGCCATTTATGAACCTATCTTTTAAGAACTTCTCCAATCCCTTTTTGAACTCAGTTGTGCTATTGGCCTCACAACATGAGTTTCATTAGTCAATGGTATGTTGAGTTAGAACCTACTTCCTTTTGTTTGTTTTCAGCTGTGCAAATTATGCATAGTTTTGAATGGAAATGAGTTTCCTAGAATCCTGTTCCATCAGTTTGGGAAATCTCACATCTCACATCTTAAAAATACTAGTTACGCCTTTCCGTGGGTCTGTGAGATACTTTGTACCTTTTTCTTCAGCGTGGGGGTTGTAGGCTGTTTCTCAACAGCTGCAGTTGGAGGCGCTATGATCCCAGAATATATGCCAGCAGCTCATAGTCACCCTATTGACTAGTTCACAAGAGCACAGAGATCCCACTAACTAGCTTACAGTGCTCTCCACTAGGGATGGGCGAACACGGTTCGGATGTTCAGGGTTCGGACTGAACTCGGTCTGTTCCGACGTCCGAACCAAACTCTCGAATGACCGAACAGTTCGGTCGTGTTCAGACGAGTTCGGAGGCAAAAAAAATGTCTTCACAGGGCCAAAAATTAATTTCGGTTTCGATTTCGTTATTTTTGAATGTTCAGCCAAGTTCGGCCAAACCGAACTTGGCTGAACCGACCCATCGAACCCGAACTCGGGTTTTGAACCGAACATCAGAACCGCGTTCTGTTCGCCCAGCCCTACTCTCCACTCAAGTTGTAAATTTGCTTTCCAGATTCAATTTCCATGAGAATTTAACCAAGTGGCAAATTTCATTAGAATGACTGTAGCTGCAGCAGTGCAGAATTCACAGGGCCCTGGATATAGCGGGGGGAGGGGGGGAGACACATCATTACAAAAAGGGTTCTACTGACTCAATTGGACATAGATGGCGGGCTTTGAAAAAAATGCTCAGTGTTGGATGAACTCTGTTCCTACAGAAGTTAATTGACTCCCACAGGAGCAAATTTAAGCCAATACAGAACACTTTGCAATATCCCGCCCACATTTCTTTATTGAACAAAGAGCTGTCTCTAAAACGTCTTGTTAAGCCCTTGACAATGCATAACTTATCAACTTTCCTTTCATGGGAATAGCTTTGCAGTGCATTAGGCAAATGGAAAGAGCTGATATTTTTGTGTGTTTTCTCCCCTAAGGACTTTTGTCCCAATAACCCTAAAAATGGCACCTTCCGAATTGTAACTCAGAACAACGCGTGTGGAAAATCATCGAGTACCTGTTCCTTGAAAGTTACCCTGATTTTAGAGGTGGGTAGTATCAGCATTAAGTCTGGATTATGCTGGAGTGGGGGACTGGCTGAGTGGGATAACAATGACTGCCTTGTAACTTCATGTTGCAATACAATTACTTCATTAGGCCTTTCCCTGCTGAAATCAGGGTCAGAAAGAAGTACATGAGGTGAGAAAGGACTGGGCATTCAGGGGAGTGGAGAAGAGAGGGTCTCTTGGACTCCTAGCCCCATCATGGGCACCTCAGGGTCCTGTAGCTCCAACCCTAGTGCATTGAGGGTCTCTAGCCCCTGCCTCACAGGGATTCCCATTTTCACCTACCTTTGCAGTCTTCTGATGTTCCATGCCCCATCTCCCTAGGGACATCCAGATCCCTAAGAGATGGATCTTTTCTTTCCTCAACCTTGGGGCTTTGAGGCCTACTCTGATTTTGACCTATGGACTCTCCAACCCCTACACTGCTGGTCTTACACCTAACTCTCCTCTGATTAGGATACCACAGCCCATACTTGAACTGGGAATCCCAGCCTACTCTCATTTCAGCTGGGCACCAGCCCTAGGGCTCACTGCCTTTGACAAACTCCTGGGGCTACAGACTACTCTAATTTTGGCTGGAGGAGCCAGGGCCCACTGACTATGCCTAGCTATCCCTTTGGCTAGAACACTAGGCCTCCCCCACTCCACTTCCTTCATCACCCTACCTAGGCCTCTTGATGGTATACTGGCCCTAGCCCCCTTGGCTGGGTTACCAGACTGCTAGTATTGGTTGCCTCTTAGCTTCAGGTGGGCTACCACCTGTTTCTCCATTGCCCAGCCTCCCACATCAGCACAAGGGGATGCTTCAGCTTAAGTTAGGGGCTTCCCAGGCAGCTTGCTCCCTTCCTTTAGCATCCTCAGGGGTATACTAAGGCCCTGTCCTTCAGGGCCTTTCTGAACTCCTTGCCCTTCTCTGGGCAGAGTCAGGATTCTCTCCAAATCTCCCTAGCAGGGGAGGGACCTCCAAGCCTGCATAGGAACTCCTCACTCTGCTGTCTCCAAGCAGACACTGCCTGGCTAGGCTTGATTGCTCCGTTATAAAGACCAGCCAGTATCACGTGACCCAGTCACATCCCATGACATGATCTATGCTTCCTGGGCTCTGGGACCACCCCAAGCCAAAAGAAAGTCAGTACTGAGAAAGTCAGTACCAAGAAAGTCTGTAACTCAGGACAGTATCTCATGGTATTGCGAGAATTGAGAAATCGCATCGGTATTAGGAAATTGATTCTGGCTCCCAAGGTGGCAAAACTATTCATGAGAAAAAATTTTGCTGCTAATTTCAGCCGGGAAAATCAGCACCTTGGCCCTAGAGCTCCTCCTTGTGGGGAAGGGAGAGATAGGTGAGTGCAAGGAGCAAGAGTTCTAACACATCCAAGTGTCCATGCTCTAGAGAGCTGCTCAGGCAGAAGTTCAGGTGGCAGTGAAATTTTACCATGTAGATTTTTGTGAGCAAGGGGAAGAGTTTAAGAGACCCATGCACTGCAAGTTGTGTAGCCAGTCCTGGGGCTGTAGAGTCAAGGGGCCAAATTCAGTTCTCATTTTACACTACTACAACTCCATTGATTCCAGAGGGCTTGCATGAGGATAAGTTGACCCAAAGAACGCATGACACTTTCGCTAAACTTATAAGAGATTGCAGGTAAATAGCATGGGGTAGGATGTAATGATTTGAATAAAGCTCCAGTGCATAAGGGCTGTCAGTAAAGAAGTGCCTCGGTAATACTGCATATTCTATTTTGCTTTGCTTCCATTTGCGTTTTCTTCATTGCCATTTATTTTCTTACTGCAGCACAGTGAAATCAGACTTCTGGAAGGAAAAGTCCAAGAGATAAACAGCAACCCAGGCCTTGAGAAAAACTATATAGTTACTCTCCGGGGGATTTATATTGTGGTTGAAACTTTTCACGGGATGACATTCATATGGGACCAGAAGACCACAGTGATAGTTCAGCTGGCACCCTCCTTCAAGGTAGGTCCGAGAGGGATGTTTTGTACTGGGCTTCCATTTTTGAGAGGGTCAATTATCCACTAATGTGGAACTGTGCCCATTCTGGATGCAATGAAATTTGTTTTATTTCATCTTAAGATGATGTCTGTGAAAGTGCAGCCCCAGTTTACTGCAACCTGTAGAAGTGTTCATCTAATGGGTCAGAGGAAACTAGTTTGTCCAGGGTCAGCTGGTAGGCACTGGCAGGGGGGCACCACCCTACCTCCATGCATCCCGCTTTGCTCTCCTCGCCTCTGGGCCGCTGCAGTGCCCCACAGCCAGCCCCACTCCTGCACAGCTCCCCTCGCTCTCCCTCACCGAGCTTGACTCTCCCTATCTCCAGGTTGTTGCAGTGACCTGCAGTCAGCCTGGCCCCAGCACAGCTCCCCTCGCTCTCCCTCACTCCGCCTTGCTCTCCCTACCTCCGGACTGTTGCAATGCCCCGCTGCCGGCCCAGCCCCAGCACAGCTTCTCTCTCTGATGTTCTGTGCATGCACCTCATCTCAGGCCATTTTTACATGGACACCTCCACCCCCCGCTGGGTGTGTGGGAGGGTGTTAGATGCGTGGGGGATTCTGTGGAAACAGCGCAGCGGTGGGTGGGGGGATGGGTGTTCGATGGGCATTCATCTGTGCAAACGCCACGGGCGGTGGGTGGAAGTGCGTGCGCACTCCCAACGCACACCCATCTCCACCCATCACCCACCCACGGAACCATCTGAAGAAACGGAAGAGGTTCCATGTGTGGAAGTGGTTGGAGATAAGTGTGTGTCTGTGGGAAAGGACACACACACACCCCTTCACCCACCACGGCAGCACACCCATCCCCCCCCCCCATCTGTGTAAAAACGTCCTCAATCGCATGCATCTGTCTCCTGTCCTTGTGTGCATATCCTCATCTCTGCTCCCTTACCCTGAACTCAGATTTTCTGTTCTTGAGGGTAGGAACTGGATATAGGGGCAAGATCCAGGAACTGGAAAGGAGCCAAATAAAAACTTGTCATGGGCCACGTTTAACCCCCAGGCCTAAGGTTCCCCCACTATTGGTGTAGGGGAAAGAGAGCAGGGATGGGAGGGGCTGGTCTGAGGTGATGAATTAGAAATGCAGCCCCATCACTGTGGCTTAGTATCTACGTTTTTGGTTTACTATACTGTTTCCTAAAGTATTCTGCTTCATGCTGCCTCTTCTATTCATGCCCTCCTCTCTCCCAATGGCAGCTGAGATGGGGGGTAGGAATGAGGGAACTATTTAAGTTCTTTCATGCATACTAAGTCTGAAGTTCACACTAAAGCTTTCCCCACAGTTAGGCATTCATGGGGCCTTTCGCTGGTAAGGTGAATTCTTTGGTGAGCTCACCCCGTAGCATTTCTCAGAAAGGAGCACATGTAAAGGTTCTCCCCTGTGTGGAGTCTCTAATGTACATTGAGTGTCCCAACTTGTCCTGAAGTTTTCCTCACATCCCTCGCATATTGAGGGTTTCTCTCCTGAGTGGATTCTTTTGAATAGCAAATTTTAAAAGTGAAACAAATCACACATACATATAATGTGCCCTTATTTAAAGCAGACTTGAAGCCTTGATATGCCATTCCACCCCCCACCCCTCTCTAGCACCTGATCTTCAGGAGCAAGTTCTGGTTTTCCCTTTTTGAATTCTTCACAAAGAACTCTGCATTTTGCTCACTATTTCATGCCACCTCCATTGTGTAGCTTTCATTCTGCATGCACTGTATTTATTTCATCCATTGAGTGTTTTCAGACAGACAACAGCCCTGCCTCTGCTCCGCCTCACCATTGGGTGACCCATTCGTCTAAAGGTGGCTCACCAGATGGCAGAGCAGGCTGTGCCTACTTCAGGGCAGCTGCGCTGGTGGTGCTCTGAAACATCCCAGAGTGCCACCGGCAGAGCAAGCGAGCCAAACCAGGGTCACCAGCCCAAGGCGGAGCAGTGGTCTGTCTGCTCAGACCCACGCTGCTGCTCCAGCCAGTTGTTTCCCTGGGCAACACCATAGCACTGCAGACACTCTAGTCTGCAGCTCTATGGTGTCTGTGTGTGGGGGGGGGGAAGCATGGAACTCACCAAGTCTGTTTAAACCTGACCTAGACTGGGCTGGACACAGGCAGACGAGGGGTGCACGTCTGGAGCAGCTCCCGGGGGTGGCCAGCCCCACATCCATCTGAAAACGCACAGTTTGCGTTCTGATCCATTCATCATGTGTGACATTGTAATTCTGGCCCCACCCCCTGCCGGACCCACCAACCTAAAAGTTCATCAGCTGCCACTGAGTTTGTCATATTAGTAAAATAATGTGATTGGCTCAGCTGTATGAAATGTCTGTATCACATTACAGCTAGTCATAAAGCCAGGTCAAGAGCCTATAGTATTATAGCAGGTCAATGAACCTGTCATGTAGTAACTCTGCACTGGAAAACCCCTGGTCCTTTACGAAAGTGAGATTACCCATTCATTCATGCTTGTGTGGTTGTGGACTGGCCAAAGTCTTGCTAGACTGGAGCCCAAACTTCCCCTGAATGAACACAGTTCTTTTTTGTGCTCATACCCACCTTTAATGGGCTCCCCTAAGTGATACTATTGACATATGTATTGAAAAAGGCAAATAGCAAAAGCCAGGGGGGGGAAATCACAAGAGGTAACCCAGGCTCAGTGGAAGACTCTTGCCTGCCTAATATCTTGTCTCACTGTTAGAGAGAGCTCGCCATTTCAGTCCCATCCATCATAGCATCATTTCCTGTGTGGAAAGCTGGCCCATCTGTCCACTTTCTATATAAGGCAGTTCATCTGCTCAACTGGCCTCTGTACAAGCTTATTATTCAGTTATAATAAGTATGTCACAGTATGACTTTGGGGGCTCCAGGGGTTCCTCAGAGCCCTGAATTTCCAAGCTTCCTGCGAATAATAACCATGTAGCTTTGGAGTATTATTCATAGTTCTTTAAATTGAAAATATGTTTTATTTTGTTTACATGCCACTTTCCAATAGCCACAATATTTTAGTTGCTAAAATGGCAACCACTATGAAACTGCTCAGATCAAGAATTTCTGCTATAGGCTAAGTGTGGAATTGCCTTAGTACTTACACTCCTTACTTACATTCTACTGTCAGTCATAAACATTCAAAATCACCACTCTGGCCCCCAAGAATATTGGGTTTATATTTTTGTTTTGTTTGTTTGTTTGTTTTCTAAGTAATAAAATTAAGGGTCATTTTTATTTGCTTTCCAACTTTTCAGCCTTTAGGGCAGGGATGGGGAACTTCAGCTTCGGGGCCAAACACAGCCTGTGGCTAGTTTTCATTTGGCCCCTTTCCATTTGCTGAATCTGGCTCCTGCTGCAGAATACCTGGAACTGTTGCAAAATGTTGGATAGTGCCGTAAACTGATGGCAGATGCCATCGGAGTGGCGGCAAGACTGTTGAAATGTCGACAGTAAAAAGTGAAATGGCAAACAACGCTGCTGTTTCAGTCCTAGTGCTTAGCCTGGGGTGTGACTCAGGGATTTCCCCAAGTCACATCCATGGATAAGTGCCAACACCACCTGGGAAATAGCCCAGGCCAACCGCTTCAGAAGGGATGGTGGCCCGCAATCCACGTGGGTCAAAGCATGGAATTGTGGGTTGTCATCACGTCTGAAAGCACCCATAATCATGTAACCAAGCAGTTGAGGCCTTAAGGCAAACAGATTGCCAGGCCTGTGACAAAAACTGCAAGTGTCTGCAACCATTTCGTTCTTCCTAAGTCATTTTCTGTATTCTTAGCCATGCTTAGTGTTTGCTTGAATATTTGTTTATGCACTCAACAAATATAAGGAAGTGTTTTTTTCACTTAACATACAATTAACCTGTGGAACTCATTGCCAGAAAATGTTGTGACGGCCAGTAGTATAACTGGGTTTTAAAAAGGATTAGATAAGTTCCTAGAGGATAAAATCCATCAATAGTTATCATTGAAGTTAGTCAGTGGATAAGACCTCTGAATGATGTTCTTCAGTGTTTCTCTAGAAAGCAGCAAATTACTTGCTTATTATCACCTGTACAAACTTCCCCAGGATAAAGTTTGTGGTCTTTGTGGCAATTTTGACGGTAGCACCACCAACGACTTCACCACTGGAGAGCAATCTGTGGAGATGAATGTGCAGGAGTTTGGAAACAGCTGGAAAGTCACCAGCAGCTGCTCAAACATAAACATAACAGACCTCTGTGCTGACCAGCCTTTCAGGTCTGCCCTAGGGCAAAAGCACTGCAACATTATCAAGAGTGGTATCTTTGGAGTCTGCCATAGTAAGGTAAGAGCTATCCCACCCTCCTGATCACCTTGACACAACTAAATTTCTGCAATCAGTGCACACTGGATTTGTGTGCACAGGTCTTATTGTGCATGCACAATGCATTCCACTGAAGGGAGCTAGGCAAATATATGCTAGGGATGGGCGAACGCGGTTTGGAGTTTGGACCAAACTCGGTCTGTTCAGACATCCGAACCGAACGTCTGAACCGAACTCTCGAATGACCAAACAGTTTGGTTGTATTCAGATGAGTTCGGATGAGTTCGGGGGCAGGAAAAACGCCTTTCCAGGGCCAAAAATTAAGTTTTGATTTCGTTTTGGTTTAGCTATTTTTGAATGTTCGGCCAAACCGAACTCGGCGGAACTTAACCATCAAACCCGAACTCGGGTTTCGAACCAAACGACCGAACATCCGAACCGCGTTCTGTTTGCCCATCCCTAATATATGCTGCTTGCAATGCAATACTGTTGAAACCTCATTGTATTGTTTGCTTCGTTTTATTTAGTATTCAAAAGTAAAATCCAAAGGCATCTGAGGGAAAATAGAATTGAGAATAATAAGATCTAAAAGACAAATACCAAAAAAATACAAAGGAAAAAAAGGAGGGATAAAAGGAAGGATAATGGGGAAGGGACATCTTTCTCAAATATTAAAGTCTATATCGATTTAAAGTACGGCCACTATTTCATGCCCAAGGTTTCCAGGCCTTTCTCTTAGGTCATTCCTTCTACTGGGCAAGCAACATTGGCCCTTTTCGCACAGACACTCTAACTCTGATAAAATGGGTGTTACATTTTATTATACATGTTTCAGGGATGCAGGTGTGCTCTATGGTTGCTCTGCAACATGTATAATAAAAATGTAGCACCCATTTTATTAGTGATAGAGTGTCTCTGTGAAAAGGGCCATCTTCTAGAGAGAGGGGGAAATGAGTGAGTTTGATGTGGGTGAAAGTTCTGAAATTACCATCAACAAACTACTAAAGGTAGTATGACTACAAACTATAGATGTGTACCAGGGAATTTAAAGTCTGTATGTGTCAGAGATAGATAAAGTTTAATCACTAGTATTAAGTAATCCTTTTTTATAAGACCATACCATATTGTATTTAGATGTGGTGTCTCTGTTGGCTAGTGTAATTATTTCCATTCAAGTGTTGCATGCTAGTTCAGCCAGCCAGTCTAAGACCTGAAATGAGACCAGATGGAGTGTAAACGCTGGATATCACTCACTGTCTAAATTGCAATATTTTGGTCTTAGAAGTTTATATTCGATGGGTTTACCCATTTTTTTCCAGGTACTTGTTTTAGTCCTAATAGATAGGGAATATCCACCATCTTAAAATGACTTTTTCAGCTACAAGGTTGACTACTGATAGCCATTTCCAATTTTCCTGACAGTGTAAGAAATAAGGACATTATCTGCTATCCTGCTGAATATATAAGCTAGAGGATAGTGGAATATGTCAGCCCAGGGCTTTGGACAGCAATAAACATACCTTTCCAGCATAAATCCATCTTAGGACAAGAGAAAAGGATTTGTTAGAGAGATTGGGTTTGTGCACATGTCATTTGCATTTAGCCCTGTTTTAGACTCCTTTTATGGGACACAGGATTTATGCCTTCTGATTCGAGATCGGGGGAGGGGCTTCACAGGGGGTTTGCAAGGTGCAGAAACTTATGGTGGGCAACCTTGATGTTGTGGAGTTGCTTGGCATGAGTTACCTTGCCTCACAAAACCCCTCTTCCTTCCCTGGAGAAGCAGACATAGATTGTGCTCCATAGTCTTTCCCTCACTGGAAGAGCAATGTCTGAATGAACTCTTAGTAGTTGAGAATTCTAATTAGGCGGATGAAACAATAGCTCTTGGGCTCTCACACAAATAGGCAAGACTCCAAACAAAAAATCTCAGGTTCCAGAATTAGCAGAAGCTAGGAGCATTACCCCAGACAGATGGGTTCATGCCCCTCTGCTGTTCACCAAAGAGGTACTCAGGACAAAGCAGAAAATCACAAAGCTACTAGTGGATCACTTTACTGCATTTCCAAGAAGTGTCTTTACTCTTTACTCTTTCTGTTCCATAAGCACATCTATCTGGCAAGATTGTGATTATTCTGTGCTCATTAGAGCTGAACATTCTTTGGAGCTCAATTACTGGTGACCACTGGCCATGACGGGCCCTAATCTGGGCCGGGACATGACAGGCCACAATAGACGTGCTAGCCTTCTGTGGCCCACTTTGGCTTGCTTTGGTCCAAGCAGGCTGGTGTTAGCCCAGGCTGTGACTTCAGGGATTTCCTGAGGTCAGAGCCCAGGCTAGCCACTGACATGGCCTGGCGCAATCCCAGACTAACTTCTGGTGGCAGAAAAATAGACATGCCAAGGCCCATGGGCCTAAGCAGACCACTGTCACATCTCTTTTTACCCAAAGTGTCACATTTTGTAGGATCAGGTCCCTAGTTCTTGCAGAATCAGGGCCAGCCAGGCAGCAAATCAAAAAGGGGTGATTAAGGCTCAAAGTCACTGACCAAGCCAAGGGGTCAAAGCCAGAGTTAGTCCATGGGATTGCAGAGTAGGATCCCGGCAAAGGTGTAGCTGATAGGGGGGGGAGCAGGCTGGGCTCAAAGACAGGCTGGGATGGAAGGTAGGCTGGGACAGAGCTTTGTTGAACAAGTCTGTCTGCAAAGATTTTGGCAATAGATTGTTCAGATGAGGAACAGGAAATAAACACAAGAGGAGGGCCAATGAGCAGCAGCCTCCTGCTCTCCTGACCCTCTCAGGCTGCTGAACCAGGTTAAGGTTAGATTGTGCGCTGTGAGCTGTTGTTCCCTGGGCTGGCCTTGAGTTCTGATGACATACATGGTAAGGGACTGGTTCAGTCTCCTCAAGGGCTTGGGTTCTAGACCACAGACACAATGTCTGTGTGAACTCTGCCTATAGACCCCACGCCCAGTCGCCCAAAGAAAACAGGAAATCTCTAGCTTCTCTTAAACTCTCCAGGTAAATCCTCTCACCCCTCAAGAAACCTTCTGGCTTAAAAATGTCCATTTTCCTCACAAATTTCTCCTGATCCTGCCAAAGGAATTGGCAACTGATTTTCAATAACCATGATCATCAGTCTCTTTTCCTTTTGACAGGTCAACCCAATACCATATTATGAATCTTGCGTCTCTGATTTTTGTGGCTGTGACAATGTTGGGGACTGCGAGTGCTTCTGTTCTGCTGTAGGTGCTTATTCAAGGAGCTGCAGCCAAGCTGGTGTCTGTATTGACTGGAGAAGTCCTAGCATTTGTCGTAAGTTCTCTCAAAAGAAACATACCTTCAGAAGCAGTAGCCATGCCACTGAACATACGTTGACATAAGGAGGAAGTCCCACTTCTTGTTGAGGGAACATGCCTAAGAGGGATTGTTCAGAAGAAGTGCAATCTTCTTTATCCATTTTATCCAGACTATAAATCTGGGAAGACAACACCATATTTAGAACAGTTAACTCTTAGAATGAAGGACACACAAAACCAAATATGGAGGCAAAAAAAATAATAAATGATCTGGAATGTCTAGCTTGGCACAACCTTAATAAGCATAAGATCTTTTAAACAGTGATATCTGAATGGCATTCCTTCTGTTCTAGCTATGTTCTGCGATTACTACAACTCACCCAGCAGCAGCGAATGGCATTTTAAGTCCTCCGGAGTCGCTTGTCTACGAACCTGCAGTAATCCCCACGGAAAATGTAGCAACCTGTTGCATAGCTTAGAAGGTAAGCATGCTGCAGTGTTTGTTTAGATCCTTTCCAAAGTACAGACTTGAGGGAAGCAGTAAAAGAGCTTGTTTTGATTTGACTAATACGGACTCTCAGCTGAAATCCTGAACCCACTGAAGTCATCAGCAAAACCGCTGTTGACATTGATGGGTGAGGATTGCATCAGATCTTGGCTCCAGAAAAGGGGTACTCATCATCCCTGAGCACCTGAGGAGACTTTAATATGGGCAACGGGGTTGAGAGAACCAAAGAAAAATTATGCATTTAGAGCACATCACATCCTGGTCTATATGACCTGTTTGTGACATTGTGTAGTGACATCACAGTGCAATGTCATTACATAGTGATGCAGCATCATGAAACACAATGCCAGCATCACATGCGACCTAACAGCTCAAACAGCTGTGTGGCTACATGAGGGGTGTAGCAATAACGACAGACAGTGCACTTCACTGGAGCTCATGCATGCAGCTGTGTCTTCTGCCTGCCCTTGCTGCCTGCTGCTTGTGGCCACACTGCTGCCTCGGCTGCTGAGTATGAGGGCCGGGGAGAGGGAGACTAACGCTAAAGAAATGATAAGGAGTAGGAGTAGGACATGGCTTCCCCATCCAGAGAGCCCATCTGGGGCCTTGCTGGGAGCAGGGGGAGCCACTGCCGTTGGGAGCCAGCCCAGGACAGAGAGGAGCCACAGCTATTGCAAATGGTAGGGAGCCAGCTTAGAGCCTGGAAGCTGAGGGAGGCTAACCTGCGGCCAGTTGTGTTTGTGTCTGCCTGCACGTGCGTGGGAGAGAGTGGGCCCAATTCAGTCTTTTGCACTAGGGCCCATTCCGACCCAGCTATGCCCCTGGGATACATCCAGCACTTTAAGTGTTCCTGCTGCACTTGAAATTGTGTAAGTAGTACGTAGGAAGGTAATCGCTCAACTAGTAAAGAGCTCAAAGCAAAACCATAGCTGTGAATACCTTAAAGAAAATCTTGTTGCCATTGCTGGAGGCAACTATTATTATTAGCAGATTAAATCAGTGTAGCATGCAGGAGGGGGGCAAGTGATTTGTACAGAGAGAACGTGATGTCCAAAATGAAGTCTGTATGTAAGATGGCATCATGTTGGACTTAGAGCTGGGAGACTTGAATTCAAATCCAAGCCTTAATACGTGGCCTTGGGCAAGTCATGTTTCCCATTATCAGATCCCCACCTGTAAAATGGGGTTCCAGCAGCTGACCTGGCTAGCTGACTGGTGTATGGTGGGTTTGACAGAAATGGAATGGTGTGCACACCCCTGCAACCATCTTAGCTTGAAATCCCCATGTAAGGGACTCCCATGGACTCCTCAAATCTATAGAGATGAATGGGTTCAGATCTGTTTATGCATCTGGACATGACAGGCAAAAAAAAAAGTATTTACTCTTTGCCCTTTGTTTGCATTCCAGGCTGCTACCCAGAATGCAATGCTGAGAAGCCATATTATGATGAGGAGCTGAGGAAATGCGTCTCACTGCTTAACTGCGCATCATGGTAGGTCAGTGGGACTGGAAAGGGTGTATGTACAGTTTAGTTCAACCACTTGCATAGACTGGAGTGGATCCGCGTGTTGCATCCGCCCCCACCCTTGCATCACCACAACACACCCCATTAAGTGTGGGGCCACATTGAAGGTGCAGAGCAAAAGGATTGTCTACCCCTTTTTGATATGGCCATGTCCCCTTAGGGCATAACATTATGACATCGCCGCACTTCACAGGGCCATGTCAGAAGGGGCTGCTGGGAGAACCTCCTCACCTTTTTTTGATGTGATCCATCCCCCACCCTTCTGAAAAACATTCTGACAGCACCCATGACCAGACCACATGCAAACCAGGCATTATGTAGTCTCTGCTAGCTGGGATTCTCTGCAGTTCAGGCCCCCATTGACCCCCAATAGAGGTTGTTCATTTAAAGAATATATAAAGTTGTGTTTTTTTTAAGGAGGGGAGGTTGCAACATATCAGGACTGGTCAAATTGTGGTTCGAGCACCACATGTGGCTCTTGGCCAGTCCAAGTGCAGCTCTTGGCTAGAGCCAGTCACAAGTCCCACTTGGGCTGCCTTCCTGGTTTACTGCACCCAGATCTCAGTAACTGAACTTGAGCTGCTCCTCAGAATCTCAGGAACCAGGGCTGCAGAGAGCAATCAGCTCTACCAGCTAATCATGAAGGAGGAGAGGCTCAGCCTGGGCGATGTTTCAAAGGAGCATGTGCTTGAGTCTTGTGGCATTTGGCTAGAGCCGAAACTGGTGATTTTGTACCCGTAGGTAATACCTGCATTTTCAGGTATCGTTTGGAGTACCTGAATCGGTGCCAAATACTCAAAGATTTGGGGTTTCAAGTACCCAATATTTGCCAAAATCCTGAAAAATATCTTAATAATTTCCCCAAATTCGGGACCATAAGTCGAAATATCGGGATGAAGATGGTATTTCGGTCAATTGGGGACCCGATCAGACACCGTTTTGGGTTCCAGGAAAAATGTCAATTTCAATCAGGGGATGCTTTCAGAAGTGACGGCCCCCACCGCCACCACGGACATACCCAAGCGGTGCTGGGTGACATCGCTCCGGTCGGGATCTGGCCCGGCCGCCGAACTAACATGACGGTGGCAGGGCCTGGGGCATGGAGATGCACAGGTGTGTGTCCGCCTGGTCCCGCCCATGTGCTGTGTGCAGTGGCCCGCCCTCCTGGTTGACAGGTGGCCATGGCGACCAATGTTGGCTGCAATGGTACCCGCCCCGTGCAGTCACAGTCTGGGTTAGCCGCCATCATGGCCGGGATCTATGCTGTGGAAACATCTGGGTGGCCACTTCCCAGCCACTTTCTAACATGATGGTGGCCACTGTGGCAAAGCAGGACATCATCATGTTTGAAAGCACCCAGGTACCACGAATTTGACGGGTATACCCGTTTTGGCTCTGCTCTTGGCCATATGAAGATTTTGGTATGCAGCTTTTGGGACTGGGGACTTTGTCTACCCCTGCTATAATGGAGTCATTTTAAGCAAAGTATCATGAAAGCATTTATTTTTATTTTCACACAGTAACCCTATGGAAAGACTGTGCACCAAAGACTCCAAAGGTAATCTTTCCATCAGAATATTTTATATATGAAATAGGTTAAGGGGTGACTGCCTGTGAGCATATATATGTATGTATGCATTTATTTATTGATTGATTGATTTAGTTTGATTTTTAGCCTGCCTTTCCCAAAGACTCAGGGCACCTAAGAACATCAAAACCAAATAAAATACCCATAAAACTCCTCAAATCCTAACCCTGTCTGTTAAATGTGTGGCCAAATAAATAAGTCTTGCTCTTGCATTGGCTCCAGAAGATGCTCAGGTTAGGGCTTTTGGTGAACCTCCAAGGGAAGGGAATTCCAGAGCTGTGGAGCAGCCACCAAGGATGCCTCTCAGCGTGCCCAGGTTTATGGACCTGGAGCAATGATGAAACTTGCAAAAGAGTGCTCTCAGCTAACCTTAGAAACCACGATGGGACAGAAGTGGGGGAGGTGGTCCTTTAGATATGTAGGGCCAAGGCCATTTAGGGCTTTCTAGGTCAAAACCAGCACCTTGAATTGTGCCTCAACTGCTATTGGCAACCAGTGCAGACACTGAAGCACCAGCGTAATGTGTTCCTGATAAGGGTGTGCACATCATTTTCGCTATTACAGTAACGATAACAAAAATTGTCATTTTCATTTTCATTATTGCAATAATGAAAATGACAAATAATAATAATGAAAATAGAAAGGAAAATGACTTTTGTTTTTTAAATAAAGGGAAAACGTTGAAAAATGTATTTCCAGCTATAAATTTTTTGATTCTTTTTCATTCTGATGAAATGTGGGAAGATTGTACCCCCAGTGGAGGGCACTATGTGTACCAATTTTCGAGACAAGTAGATAAAGGAAACTGATTTCAGAAGCAATTGAACATTGTGGTTTTAAGAAAAGCTCTATACACATTCATGGCAACAATATCTTTATCTTCCATCCACTTTGCATGAAACCTGTCAATATTATGTCGCTCCACAAGCTTAACACTCCTGCCAGTTTTTAGAAAGATTGGATAAAGGGTCCTGATGGTATAAGACATTAACTTGAAAATACATTTCCAGATGTAACATTTTTATATTCCATTCTGTTTACAGGATATTCGACAGGAATATATCACATACCTTCCCTGTCATATATGCCAAATTACAGGACAATTTGATAAAGGGACCCAATTTTATAAGCAATTTAAGTTGTTCCCTTGAAGACCATTATTCAGTTAAATAGCAACACATGGAGAGCCAATCAGAGGCAGACACCTGGCATGGCAGGGAGGCTGTAGAAGGGAGGATGTGGAGCAACCCAAAATACTGACAGACACATTCACTGGCCATTTACTGCATGCTTCCAGCTTTACAGGACCAATCGGTAGTGACTTCGAGGCGGGCATAGAAGGAACATAACTGGGACTTTGGGGATAGCATCCCAGAAATCAGGAGACATAGTTTACACATCCAGGCTGGTCAATTATCATCACAATCACATCCTGCAGCACTGTGACAGAGGACATAAGAGAATCTATATTGACTCTTTCCTAAACAGATGCTTCTGACTTCCCAGTAACAAGTGGAGGAGTGATGTTGGGATGGTGACAGCACAGAATGCGGATATTTGGTTGACATTTTTGCTGGCCAATTGGCATCACAAACCAATCTTATACCACAGTGACATGTAATCTTATACCACAGTGGCATAGGCTCCTTCTCTGCATATGCTGTGCAGGCATATAAAATTGGGATCCTTTATCACATCTTTCTCATATTTGGCAGAGATAATCATGAAAGTGTGTTATATAGCCCTGCAAAATGTCATGTACACTGATTGGACTACAAAGATGTTACAGTCAGACATACATTTATAAGTTAATTGCTTATACCACAAGGACCCTTTATCCAATCCTTCTGAAAGTTGGCAGAGATAGTAAATATGGGAAGGGGTGTAAACGTGCATTACAGCTAAGAATGTATATGAAGATTTTTGCAAAATAACATAATTCTACTGCTTATAAAATTGGATTCCTTTATCCAATATTTTTGGAATTTGGTTCACTTAATGCCTTCCATTGGAGGTACACTCCCTCCAAGTTCCATCCAAATATAATGAAAAACAAAAAAGTTTTCTATTGAAACCAATGGAAAACAAAAAAGCGAAAACGAAAATTTGATATTTATGAAAACAAAAATGACAGATTTAAATAACGAAAATGAAAAACGAAAATGAAAAATGACATGGACCCCTGTCATGCACACCTCTAGTTTCTGGTGACCCACCCCTCTCAGGAGGTGTGTTGCCTCATTCTGCACCACATGCAGCCCCAAAATACTCTTCACGGGCAACCCTACATAGAGCACATTGCAGTAGTCTATGAAGGCATGAATTACTAGGGATGGGCAAACAGAATGGAGTTCGGAAATTTGGTTTGGTTCTGTTTGGTTTAAAATTCGAGTTCGGAAATTTGGTTTGGTTCGGTTTGAAATTTGAGTTCGGTTCAGAAGTTCGGTTCGGTCGACCGAACAGTCCAAGTTCAGTCGAATTCCAAACTTCCGAACCAAGTTCGGCCATTCAAAACCAGTTTTTTTTTGGTGTGTGTTGCCACTAGGGATGGGTGAACAGAACGGAGTTTGGAAATTCGGTTCGGTTTGAAATTCAAGTTCGGTTCGGAAGTTCGGTTTGGTCGAGCAAACAGACTGAGTTCGGTCCGAACTCCGAACTTCCGAACCGCATTCGCCCATCCCTATGAATTACTGGACAGGTCCTTATCTGAAAGAAAGTGTTGAAGCCTTCTCACCGGATGTAGTTGGGGAAAGGCACTCCTGGCTGCAGCCGTGGCCTGATATTCCACACTCAGCACAGGATCCAGGAGCACCCGAAGGCTGAGAACCTGAGTAACCACAGGAGGGTTAACCCATCAACGATGGGCATTCCAATCCCTCTCAGGTTACAACCATCATCACTTCAGTCTTGTCTGGATTCAGCTTCAAGCTGTAGTGATTGGTAGAGTTGCTATGATGTCACAGAGCATTCAGAATCATTCCAAGTGCTGAGAAAGAAGGGACACATTCACATCTAAGGTTGGCCTAAATAATTAGTGCTGAAATGGGTAGTGGATTTATTTTTCATGATTATGGGCCTGTTTTTGGGTAGCCATTCAGGTACCCGAATGCAATCAATGGCTGAAAACAGGTACTCGCGTATCTGATCTTTCAGATATTCTGTTTGATTGTTTTGATGTTTGACTGCAACATTTTAGGAACTTGCTCATGTGCAACAGTGAAAGTTTTGCCAAGATGATGTAACCAAAATTCCAAGATAACCAAAATAAAATAATCAAAACAGATACCTGATAAGAGTGCAAACAGGTAGTGGTTGTTACCTGAGCCGGCTTTTGGGGTTTAAGTAATACAGATTAGATGAGTTTTCCTTTTGAGTGGATGGTATCTGTTTCAGCTCTAAAAATGACCAGCCAGATCTCTATCTGTAGGTCACTAGTTATTGTAGTTTGGTGGTGTCTGAAGGACCCAAACAAGATTGTGGCTCCATTGTGGCAGGCACTATACAAACCTATGAGACAAGAAGTTCCCATTGAAACCCCGACCACATCCAGGGTGTTCCAGTGGACCTGCTTGTCTGGCCCACTGAGCTGTTAAGTATTTTTCTCCATGGCTTATGGCAAGGAGAAGGTAACCCATCCCTGCTTTACAGTATAAGTAGATGAGAGAAAGACACATCAGTTAGAAGAGAAGAAAGAGAAGTGAAATGCCTTTCTCATGGATACACAACAGATCAGGGGCACAGTCAAGAACACAACAGAACCTAACACTCCCCAGTCCCACATCAGAGCCCCAAACCAGGGTGTAGCATAGCTACCCTGGAGTGAGAGTCTCATTTGAGCCTGGGCCCTGGACTCTGAGGGGGTCCCTTTGCAATTGGCCTGAGAACCTCTAGGAAAATTTCAGACTGGATGAGGAAGGGAACGCAGCCATCACTCTGCCCTCTGCCACTATGAAAATTTCATAGTGTTACTTTGGTCACTTGCAAAGTGCCCTGCCAAGAAAAAAAGTTTTAAGAGTGGAAGTAGAGTGCTGTCCCCACCCGCTCTTAAAACGTCCTTCCTGACAGGGTTGCTGCTGCTCTAAGGGTACCTGCTGGGAGCTGGGATGGTGCAGTCTTCATGAGTAAGACCTGTCCCCACTCTGGAGACCCTATCCCCTGCTTTCCCACCCTGGGGACCTGGCCCCTTTACCTTTGGGAAGGAGGACATAATTGGGACACGAGTCCTGGCTCACCATGGCTTTTCTTTGCCTTCCTTTACTATGTATTACTTTACTTTAGCTGGAGTTTTCCTTTCCTGTTATTCCCTGGAGATCAGAGGAATAAGATCGTTCATCAATGTCACCCACTTAAGTAGTTCATGAAAACTGATTGTCAGTACCTTTCAAAGAAGCCACTGTGCCATCCAGGGGTTGATCTGGGCATAAGGATGTTCCAACCCACCACTTGCTTCCTTTCTTGCTTGGGGTGAGGTGGGAGCAGCATAGAGCTTTTATGGTGGTGGTTCTACACCACCTTCATTTTGCAGGTTTCTTTGTGGACCAAGTCAAGCCAGATGTGTGAGCTGATTTGCATTGCCAACAAGTGGGTCCCATAAATGGATCCTTCAAGTTGAGATTTCAAGACCTAGCTCATAAGAGCGGCTATACTGGGTCAGACCAACTGTTCATCTTGCCCAGCTTTTGACTCCTCTGAAGCTTTGGTTGATTTGGAGAAGTGCACTAGCCAGTCATAAATTGAGTGAGCCATTCCCTTTCATTCACTTCCCCTCACAGCAGTCTTAGGCCTCATTCTCTGACCAGCTTGAGTAACCCAATCAAATCTCATTATAACAAACCTACTTTAGAGCTGCAACTGGGCACCTGACAAGTTGGGCACCCTGTCAAATCTGGGGCACTCGACTCCCCCTGGTTGCGTTCAGACACCAATTAGTACCCAAATGCAACCTGATGGGCTACCCGACTCCCCTGGTTGACTCACCTCACAGCCAGGCTACTGCTCCTCCAGTCCAGTCGCTGCTCACTGCTTGCTGCTTCCTGCTCATTCTAGGCCTGCGCACTGCTCAGCTGAGCTGGGGACTTCCCCACTTGGCTTTTATGGAACAGGGGGAGCGAGGAGGCCTCTTTCCACCTGTATGCACCCCCCCCCCCATGGTCCCCCATTCCTAGGGGAACCCAAAATGGGGGTTCGCACAGGACCCAGGTGCACTACAGATATGGGTCCCCCTGGGAATGGGGGACCCAATAGGGGGTGCACACAGGTGGGAAGAGGCCTCCTCACTTCCCCACCTTTGCTCAGAAAAAGCTGAGTGGGGAAGTCCCCAGTTCAGCTGAGCAGCACGCATGCCAGAGAAGAGTAGGGAGCAGCAATTGGGGCCAGAGGAGTAGCAGCCCATTGGTGAAGAGAGTCGGCCCTGGGAGCTGCAGGTGCTGGGATCGGCTTCCAGGGGGTTCTCAGGATGCCCTGGTTATACCTGTATTTTCGGGCACCAGGCACCCGGTAGGGGGGCCAGGTACCGCATTAGGTGCCCCCTGGAGATGCCTGAAAATGTGATATTACCCACGAGTAGCAAATGTGCTACCTGCTGCAGCTCTAGCCTGCTTAGAATGAACCCCCAGCATCAAGAGCCATTCCTATCAGTTGTTTATTTCCAAGTCTTTTGATAGCAAACACCTTGATAGAATGAACTTTTTCTCTGATCACGTGTAGGTTTGTCTTACTGTAGCTATTTATGGACCTGTTCTCTAAGAACTTATCCAGTTCTTTTGACAAGCTCTATATCTTAGGGTTGAGAAAAATTTGCAGCAACAGAATCAAGGAACAAAGACGACACTGATAATCCATGACCATCTTTCCCATTAGCATTCGTGGTATAGACTGGGCAGTGGCAAACACTGGTTTATTTTCATTCACTTCCTATCTGTTTATGTTGTCACCTTACCTGCTGTTGTTGTATTTATCTTCTTGTTGCCTCAGACTGTCTCTGCTGCTACAATGGCAAAACCTACACCTTAAATGAGGACATATTCAGCCAAGTGGATGGGGACACCTGCAGGAACGCTATCTGTGGTGCTAAAGGGGAAATTATTAGAGCATCCAAACCTTGCAAAACACCCCGTACAAGGATTCGTGATATAGGGAAGTCAGGTACAAATTTCATTCCTGGAGTTGAGATATTTTAAAATACAGAGAGGGGTTTTGCAATTGTGTCAAGACTAAGTATTATTGTGTTACATAACAATGAACGGCAACATTTTAAACATAGTCCCTCTTGTCTGTGGTACATTGCATCTCTCAAAACACACATACGGAACCTTGTTATCTTTAGCTGTTGCCTCCCTGCCTGTCCCTCTAGCATCTCACCCACACACAACTGGAGATGTAAAATAGCTGAAGAGTTTGAAGGTAAGGGGGAAAATGGAAATTTGGAGGGGGGGGGGGAATTATTTGCGTATTTTAGTTGACTATCAGTATAATCTTGGTTATATACTTTGGGCTCTGAAGAACAATAGTTCTGATTATGATAATACCAATACTATAATAGTAATTGTTAATTATATTGGTTTATAGCATACATGGAACAGTTTATTTTCAGTTTTTAAAAAAAATATATCATATTTTCCTTATCAAGCCATGGAAAAATACAGTTCCCTCCCCCCCCCAAAAAAAGTTTTTGTTTTTGCCCCTAGACTCTCACATCTCTATCCCCTACCCCTCCACACACCCCTCTGTTGCTGCTGCTGCTACTGTCATTCTTCCAGTTTTGAACAGCTAAGCAGGGAACGTTTCAAATATGTTTTTAATAGCTAGCTTCTCACCACTAGGCCACACTGGGTGCTTTTCGATGGCCCCGCCTCTGCTCCACCTCATCTCTGAGTAGCCTGGCTGTCTAAAGGTGGACTGTTGTGTTAAATGTGCAGGCGGAGCAGAGGTGCTCCAGCCCCACTAGCGGTACTTCGGAACATCCAGGAGCACTGCAGCGGAACAGGCCACCCCACATTCTATGCTGGGGGGGGGGAAGGACACCAAGGGGGTGGACCATGGGCCACAGCAGCCGCCAGTTCCATTTAAATCTGACTCAGGTGGAGCTGCAAGCGGACAGACGCAGGGGTGCACCGCCAAAACAGGTCCTTGGGTGGCCAATCCCACGTCCATCTGAAAACACCCACTGACTTGGCACCACAATCTTTGGATGGATTAGTTCGGTCTTTTGCTTAGCCTGCATCATCTTAGCTCTGCCTTCAGAAATTAATAAAGAAATGTGTACTCTGAAGGTAATATCTATAACTTTCAAACAAATACTCTTGCAAATAGTGCTAACTTGTAGAAATCTGTTAACTCTATTGTAAAACTTAGAGGAAATAATAATAACTACTAACATTCTGATGTTCAGTGAAGACATTAATTTACAGTTGTCTAGCATGATTTAGGGGCTGCATGAGATATATGGTTTTGATCTGCTTAGGAAATTAATTTTTCCCTTTTATCTGTGACAATTTATATTAAAAAAGGGTTATGTTTTATCTAAAAAAAACATTGTCCTTCTGTAGCATTTCAAATTATTCACAGATCATAGTTCTTATATGTGTGTCTATGAATTTAAAATATGGCAATAAAATGCTTGAAGCAGATCCTAAATTTGTTTTATATGACTTTGTTTTATTACATGTTTCTGAATCAGGATGAGAAGACAAGGGCCCTTTTCACACAGACACTTTAACACTGATAAAATGGGTGTTACATTTTATTATATGTGCTGCAGGACTGCAAGTGTGCTCTATGGCTGCCCTGCAACATTACAATAAAATGTAGTACCCATTTTATTGGTGTTAGAGTGTCTGTGTGAAAAGGGCCAAGGACAACTATGGACTTTGGGAAAGATTTGACCCAGGGATAGGGAGCCTCAGGCCCAGAGGCCAAATCTAGCCCAGGGCTTATTTTTTATTTGTCCTCTTCCAATTCCCGGAACTGGTTTGTGGATCCAGTCCCTACCTTCAAGCACTGAAAGAATGAGCCCTGGGGGAAAGAGCAGAAAAGAGGACATGCACTGAAAGATAAGGACTGGATCTATATGCCCTAGATCCATAATCTGAACCATTCTCTCTCTTCTGCCATTCTGAGCACAACCCTTAGGCACTCCTATTCCTCACTCCTCTCCAGCTTATGAAGCATGTACTAATTTTCAGAGTGGCCACAGGAGGAAAAAGGTTGCCTATCCCTGGTTTAACCCTTTCAAAGTCTACTTGAAGACAATCTGTAATGATTCCAGCAAGTCCCTTAGCAAAAATCTCTGTTGGCATGTTGAATCGAGCTGAAAAGGGTTATTGCGGCAAATACCATTTCCGGGGGGCGGGGGGAGCGCCCATTTGCCAGCAAGGAAAAACTTCAAGGTTTTTTAAATTGTTTGTTTGGGTTCCCATTTGAAAATGGCTTGGAGGACTTGGGTTTTGTTTTTTAATGTTAATTTTGTTCATTTTTAAATTTTTGCTCTTTTGTTTTTGTTAACCTTTATGGATTTGGGGGATTTTTCATTTTTAGACCATGAAAGTGACGAAAGTGACGAAAGTGATGAAAGTGACGAAAGTGACGACAGTGACGGAAATTCACTGATGGAAATCCCGAGAGCAGCAAATGGGCGACACATGCCCCGAACACATCAGCAAGGTTTCCAAACTGATGAGAATACCTGTTGATTTAGGAACGGCCAATTTGTTTCAGCACTAATGCTGAAGTGAAGTTGATCACTGTCCATCGTTATGGATAGCAGAATGAACTGACTCATGCTCTCTGCAGCCATGCTCTCAGATAAAAAAACAAAGCTCCCTCGCTTCTCCCTGCCTGGGAGAATGCGGCCAGTTGTGCTTTACCCCCCACAAGTTAACAAATGATTATAACTTTCATAAATCACCACTAAGGGTGAAATGAATGCCCCATTCTACATTTGCCAGGATTTGTTTAGATTTTTGGGTGCACCACAAAATATCTGACCAATCTTTGTTTGGGCTCACAATATTCATTTCTTGGTTTCATTCATTTTGGGTAAAAACAGATGTGATTTGTGCCTGCTTTGGCCCTGGACTTGACACAGCACATGTAACCATGTGCTGCCCAATGTTAGCCCGAGATTGATGGAGATGGTGTTGGGACTAACCTGGACTGTGACCTCTGGACAACCTCCAAGTTCACAGCCCAGGCTAAGGCCCACCCAACAAGGCCAGAGAGGGCGAGCACGTTTGTGCAGCCAACCTTTCCTGGTCCAGGCCATAGCTGTGCCTCATTGGCTGCCACGACGGGGGTGGGGTTCTGGGAGCATAGCACGGGCAGGGCCGGCTGCCCATACGTTTGTTGTGCTCCTGGATGTAGCCAGGCTGTGCAGTCAGTGGGGCAGCTCCCTGGCCATAATCACATCAGATCGGTGTCCTGACCTGACCTGGGTCATGTTGCCCGGTATTTCCCGCCCCGGGTGGCCCAGTGAGAGGTCCCACTGGCCACATGTCTGCTTTTACTCTGTGTTTATTCTGGTTCTGTCACTGTGGCTATTTTGGTATTTTGCTATTATTATTATTATTATTAGACATTTATATAGCGCCAGTCGTATGACCTGGTGCTGTACAGAACACAGAACTAGACACGGTCCCTGCCTGTGGCTTACAATCTAAAAGACAAAAGGGGGGGAGACAAGGAGAGGGGACAGTGGGAGAGACAGTGGAGACGACAAACAAACATTCAAGTGGATGTGAAGTCTCAGGTGCGTATGCTTGGCTTGGTTACAAAGAGGTTGGTAGCAGCAGTCAGCAGAGGAGGGCAGACAGTAAGAGTAAGGGGAAAGACTAGCAGGCATTGGGAAAGGCAGCAAGGAAAAGGTGGGTCTTGAGGAGGGATTTGAAGGAGCGGAGGGAGGAGGCAAGGCGGATGTGGGCAGGGAGGGAGTTCCAGGCATGGGGGGCAGCGAGGGAGAAGGGTCGAAGGCGGTTAGGCGAGCAGGAGAAACGAGGGAGAGTGAGGGAGGGGACAACGGAAGAGCGGAGAGCGCGTGCAGGAGTGCGTAGGGAAATTAGGTCCGAGAGGTAAGGGGGAGCTTGGTCGTGGAGCGATTTGAACGTGAAAACCAGGAGTTTAAACAGGATACGTTCAGGAAGGGGGAGCCAGTGAAGGGAGAGGAGGAGAGGCTGCACATGGTCGAAGCGACGGGCAGAGTGAATGACCTTGGCGGCGGAGTTTTGGATTGCGATAAGGGGGGACAGGTGAGAGCGAGGGAGGCCAGCAAGGAGGAGGTTGCAGTAGTCGAGGCGAGAGATAACCATGGCATGAACAAGGATTTTGGCCGAGGAGATAGAGAGAAAGGGGCGGATGCGGGCAATGTTGTGGAGAGCGAATCGGCAGGATTTGGCCACAGAGTCAATGTAAGGTTTAAAAGAGAGGTGCGTGTCAAAGATGAAGCCCAAGCTGCGGGCTTGGAGAACAGGATGGATGGTGACCCCATCGATGCAGATGGTCAGGTTAGAGGGAGAGGAAGGGGAGGGAGGAAAAATGAGGAGTTCGGTCTTGGCCATGTTGAGCTTGAGTTGACGTCGGGACATCCAGGCGGAGATATCAGAGAGGCAGTCGACGAGGCGTGAGCGGATAGACGAAGAGAGAGAGGGGGTAGAGAGATAGAGTTGGGTGTCATCAGCATAGAGATGGTATTGGAATCCGTGGGAGGCAATAATTTCGCCAAGGGACAGGGTGTAGATAGAGAAGAGGAGAGGGCCAAGGACAGAACCTTGGGGAACCCCAACCGAGAGGGGAAGGGAGGGGGAGGTCGACTCGGGGAGGGAGACATTAAAGGAGCGGTCAGAGAGGTAGGAGGAGAACCAGTCAAAGACAGAGCCACGGAAGCCCAAAGAGTAAAGCGAGTCCAAGAGGAGCGAGTGGTCGACAGTGTCAAAGGCAGCAGAGAGGTCAAGGAGGACAAGAACGGAGTAGTGGCGCTTCGATTTAGCGACAAGTAGATCATTGGTGATCTTGGCCAGGGCAGTTTCAGTAGAGTGGAGGGGGCGGAAGCCGGACTGGAGAGGGTCGAGGGAGGAGTTGGCAGAGAGGAGGTTCAGGCAGCGGGAGTAGACGACACGTTCCAGGAGCTTCGAAGCAAAGGGAAGGAGGGAGACCGGCCGGTAACTAGAGGGATCGAAAGGGTCCAGGGTAGGCTTTTTGAGGATGGGGGAGACAGTGGCATGTTTGAAGGCAGAGGGGAAGGAGCCTGTGGAAAGGGAGAGATTGATGACATGCAGAAGGGGGGGAGCGACAGTGGGAGCAATAGAGGTCAGGAGGCGGGAGGGGATCGGGTCAAGGGGGCAGGTGGAGGGGTTGGATGAAGAGAGCAGAGCAGAGATTTCCTCGAGAGAGGCAGGAGGGAAGGATGTGAGGAGGGAAGGATGTGAGGAGTGCTATAACCACTTTAGTCACTTCAGTATTTTGGCCCTTCATTTCACTTTTGCACACCACATGGTTCTGCAGTGGTGCTATTGAACTATTGTCATCAGTGCAGTAGCAAAGTTATGAAGTTTAAGAAACTGTTTAGTGCACAATAGTGCTAAATAGTACTGAATGAAGGACCAAAATGACCAAAATCACATAACTGAAATAACCAAACTGAAAATGACTGAAATAACTCGGAAACAAGCATTCATTTTGGCAAACAAAAAAGAAAAGAAATGGTACTTAGTATTAAATGTAAAGATCGAATTCACAAATTTGACCTTTAAACAAAGAATTAGTTCCAGTTCTAGTCATTACTTTAGGAAAATCAATATCACTCGCCTTTGGGCACTGTGGAATTACAGCAGGGTACAGAGGGACAGAGAGAGATACCAAATTAGGGGTGTGTTTGGACAACACTGGCTAAATGATCTATTTTTGGTGGGAATGAAACAAAGCTCTTCAAAGGGATATTCACTTCTGATTAAGAGACCCACCATCAACCAGTAGGGTATTGAGGGAGCCACACACATACACACAGAAAAGTCAGATGAAGAAGAAATTTGCAAGGCCTGTTCAGTAACTGCACAAGCCCTGGTTCCATGTCAATTCCTAATGACACCACGGATTTCAGGGTAATAGGAATGAAGTGTTAAAAGACCCAGCATCTCAGTAAGTGACACAGACCGCACATATACATGCAGAGAGGAAAATGGACAAATCTATCAAAGCCCCAATTGGACTCTGAAAAGATATGATGACTGGGAATGAAGTATGTTTTTGATCACTTTCTTCTGATCCTCTTAACTCTGATCATCTTACCCTTTGTAACTCAAGCTTCAAAGAAGCAAGTAAGGACTCAGCTAGGACTGTCCTGCAACTCCCAGTTCCTCTCTCCACCATTAAATGAAGCTGCAGGGCCTAGCTCCTTAAACATACTTCCGTAATGTTAGTGACATTTGAATGTCAGGTTCCTCTTTTACCTAAACCTACAACTTCATGGCTGAAATGTCAGATTGCGGAAAGCAGTTTATAGAAATCTATTTGTGAGATTCTTGCTCATGGTATTTTCGGATTATTGCCCCTTCGCAGACTCAAGTGGCTGCGAAGGCTAATTTGTCATGCCCCCTCTGGGAAATGGGGCATGATGTGTTGGAAGGGGGAGAGGGGTCCTTTCCCCCCCCCTCTTTTGTTGCACGGTGCTCCCCCCCTGCGTGGGGATTATTTCACCCACTGGGCAAGGAGCAGGGCTAAGCGGCCACAGGACTCTGTTTGTGCCTGGCCAGGGTTGTCTAGCAACCCTGGCTGGATAGGCACGAAGAGCGTGTCTCGTGATTGATGCACCACCCCAGGGAGGGTGGTGCTGTGTATGTGTTGCATTGCTCGCCTTCTCAGTTGGGAGATGGCGGTGATCGGAGCAGCACCCTCCCACCTGCCCATTCAACACTATGGTAAATCCGTCACTTAGTTGGACCAGGAATGAAGGAAGTTTTGGCGGGCAACTCAATTGGGCCTATGGTTGCTCGTTTTTTCACCTTCCTCATAGTACTGGGGCTATTTGGTTTGATTGGCAATGAACCCTTAGGTTGTTGGTTGGCTGCTTGTTTCCCTTGTTGCACTCTGCAGGGGTCCAGCACCAGAGTTAGGATACGTTATAAGTTAGAATGGGGCATCTTCATAAGAGATGGGGGATGATGCCAGACGCAATTTCAGGGTATGGCAAGCGGCAGAGTCAACCTCCTGAGATGAGTGACCATGAGGGTCGTAGGGACACATACTGTCCCCGGCCTGAGGGCACTATCCTCCTTCCTCCGGTTCGGGAAGGGCCTTGTCCCCCTCCCAATAGCCCATTAACAGGGAGCGGAAGACGTTTGTGCAGCTGATAGGGACTGGTACCCGATGGTATATCGGGCCAATCCCTGAGTTCCGTTTATGGTTTGTGAGAGGTGCTGGACCCAATTCACATGAGTGATTGTCCCCACCATTCCAATTTGAAGTTAATTTATGATTCAAGTAAAGAATGCGGCCGTTTAAACCCATCTCTGTTGTGTCTTGTTTGGGGGAGTGCGTTGACAAGTCCAGGATTGTCCAAGACGATGTTGGGACTAGCCTGGGCTTTGACATCTGATTGGCTAAATGATCAGAGCAAACGTACAGAGAAGACACAGGGTGGAATTCTGGCTCCATTGCAGATTGTGGCAAAACTACTGGCTTCAGCAGGCCCAGGATTTTACCTTGCACCCTTCTCCCTGAATTTGGCTCAGGCACTTGTGTGTACATCCCCAAAATTTGATCTTTGCGTAGCTGGGACAAGGTGGCTTTATTTGACAGAAGCTTCTAGTCTATGGAGTCAACTTTCCTTGCTGTTTCTTCAGAGCCTGAGCCACCAGACAAGTGGAGGTCTCAGATTTGTAGCTCCCCTAAACATGGAAGGTGTGTTCTGTGCCATTCCCATTTCCCTTGTGGGTGATTTGAGTGAGCTTACCACCTCCCATTAGAACTTTCTTAGACTGAGAGTAAGACAACCTCTCAGATGAGGCAGTGAGGGGGAGAGAGGCTAAGATGGAGCTATTTTGAAGAGCCAGGAGAAGGCTGGAAGGCCTCTGGGTACTTCCTGTACAACAGTGGTTCCCATTCCCAACTAATGGGCTGCAACACTCTGGTGGGTCCTGTCAGGGTCTTAAGCAGATCACAGGAGGAGCTGGAGGAGGCAGCAGCAGCTGAGGAGAGACTTGGGGAAAAGGTCTGCTCTGATTACAGGCTTGGGGGAGAGAAGCCATTTTATGTTATGGGACTATTTTGATAACAAAGTGGACAGTTAAACAATCTCCGAGAAGGTTTTGTGCAGTCTGAGGTAATGAATTATATCTTTATTGGGAAGCCTATCACACCATTCATTTCTTTTCTTTCTTTGTCTCAGCATTTACCATTGAGACTACTGAACAAAATGTAAAGACGTGGATAAAATACAGAATCCTGTTCACCTCTGACTCAGGAGGTTTGATCTGAAGGAAAGTCTTCAGTAACTGTAACTTTGAGCTGAACTGAATAGTAAATTTATTACCTGAGGTTAATATCTGCCATTCTGGATAGTTTGGCAGTTATCCAGACGTTGACCGATTACCACAACAGCTAACCAACAAACTGAATAACTGGATAATCCCATAATGGTTAACCAGCCTGTGCTTTACCATTACCATATTACTATATTACTGTGTTACTGCATAACCAAATGTTGCTGTTACTAGTCTGAAATCAGGTCCAGAAAGAGAGGGAGGGAAGTAAACAGGAAAGGCACTATAGGCAAATAGTAAACAGCAATGTGGCAAATGACAAAACAGCAGTAGAATAGATGGTATTATGTGGTAACATAGTAAATCATTAAAATGGTTAACCAGTTAATCTATCAAGCAATAACCGGACACCACTTGATATCCAGTCATTGCCAGAGTGGGTCGAATACTGTGGATCTGGCCGGTAGTGAATAGTGGGGGGTAATAGTTCCCACTCTACTGTATCTTTATTGAAGTTTATATCAACCATGAGTTTCAGGGGAAAGACTTGCCTGAGCAGGTCTAGTCAGGACAGGATTAAAATGTTCTTTCCTTTAAATTCTTTTAGGATTATCTACAGAGTCACCAGGTGGATTAGTGAGGACATTGATCTCGTGCCACTGTAACGTAAATGGACAGCAGATACCTCAGGGTGAGAGACAGCTGGATTTAATATTTCTTTCATCTACCTGCTTTATGTGTGAGGGAGAAAATCTATGGAAATTCATAATAGTTTTCCCAGCCCAGGGATAGGTTGCTACCAAAGCTGATCTGTCAACCTACTCTGCCTTTTTTCCATGAGGCAGCCATGGTGTTTGATGGGTTCTTAAGGAAGGAGTCTTAAGACAGAGAGACTGAGAGGGGATAAAAAGTTTTCTGCAGACTTTCTGGAACCAGTCTTAAGCCCTATGCAGCACACACATTTATATTGTAAGCCGCCCTGGGCTGCCTGATGACAGGAGGGGCGGGGTATTAAATTGAAAAATAAATAAATAAAAAATAAATAAACCTGCATGCATTGCACCCTGACTATGGGGAGTAATAGTATGGCATACGGTAAACCGCATGCAAGCCACCTATGTGGGAGTTTAGAATTGGCCCCCTCTGTCTAGAATCTGTCTCTCTTGTTGTCTGGTGGAGACTCCCCTACAGGGAGAAGGGAGCTAGAACTGAAATACAGGTAGCGGCTTTATTATTTGCATTTTCAGGTGGTCCTTAGAGTACATGAACAATATCCATGACTGAATGGGTACTTGCTTATCTGTTTTTTTGTTTTTTTTTAGTTATCCTGTTTTCTATAGTTTTGGGTTTTCAGTTGAGGTATTTCAGATTTTCAGTCATTTTGGTATTTAGCAGCATCATTTTCAGCAATTTGCACATACCAGAAATGAAGGAATCGAAATTAGGACTGAAATGAGAATGCAAAGCATTCTCATGAGAACATGCGAGATTCTTGCAACCCCCGGTGAGAGATCGTGAGATCTCGCTATGATTTTCAAGAATCTCACAAGATTCTTGAAAAGTGGCCCAAGTCTGGACAACTTACTGCTCACAGAGAGAGTTTTATTCTCTTATCTCTGGAGTATAGTGTTGTTCACAGATGGCTCACAAAAGAATGGAGACAAAGGGTGAAAAGAAACAAGACAATAGCCCATCTTAGCCCAGAGTCACCTGCTCATCTGCTAGGTTGCCACCAGATGTCTGCCTGCTATGGCCTCGGGGCGGGCAGGGAGCTGCTACAGGACGCGTGGGCCAGGAATGGTTGGCCCAGGCAAAGGCCCGAACCCCTGGGCTAACAATCTCCCTCCCATCTATTCTGGCCCCGCCCAGACCTGCCACAAGGCGAGACTGAGGCTGGAGAATTGGGTCCAGAGGAGTGTCCTCATCCCAGCTGCCAAACAGTTGATGGGGGTTTGGGGGGTTTGAAGCATCCCTGATCAGCTGTTTGACGTGTGCACTTGGGCCAGCTGAGGGTGCACTTCAGGGGGCCCCCATCAGCTGTTTTGTGGCAGCTTTTCCCAGGGGGCGTATTCTGCTGCGTGGCGGGGGTCCGGTCATCCTGTCCCATATGCATGGCTCCATGGCCAACTCATGCTGTGGAGGGACCTGTGAAAAGCTTGTAAATCCTCTCCAACAGTAGCTGGTCCAATGAAAGCTATCATCTGAACTAAGTTGTCACCATCTCTCACGTGAGATGACAACCACGCTCTTTTGAAAATAATATTATGCTTGTGAGTAGTGCAGTTCTTAGCTGTTACTTTTCTGGCTCTGCAGGCAAAATCATAACTCAGGAGAAGGACGATTCAGGTTGGTGCTATTACTCCATGTGTAATTCATTATGCCAAGTTGAGTTAATCAATGGAGACTGTGCTACACTGAAAATCCCTGGCATAGTTCCCAAGACACCTAATAACAGCTGTGATGGGACTTCTTCGAAGGAAGGTTGTGCAAATAAGCCTCCTCTTAGCACAAAAACTACGTCTTCTCCTGGGAGTGACTGCACTGACCTCCTTCATCCTAGAAAGGTGAGCAATTAAAAATGGCTTCCCAAAGCATGGCTGTAGTACAGCAGTGCTAAGTGACCTCTCTGCTTGAACTCCAGGCTTTCTCTCACTCCCAATCCCTGGCTAGTACTAGGGCAAATCTTCCCAAATTATGGATCAGGACTCCAAGTGGTGTCACGCCATTCATGATCCCTCTTGGTATTGGTTAAACTTTGTGTGCCTTTTTTGCTATCTTGGGTCACGGGATTATAGTTAAGTGTCATAATAGGGTCGCAGTCTTGGGAACCTCTCATCTAGAGTAACCTCCTGCATAGTGTAGCTGATAAGAGTTTTACCCGTTATTATTCCTGTGTCACTCACCCAGGGGTAATGTAGTAGGCCAAACGCTTGGTAACCACTGTGCTAGGGGAACTCTACCTGCTAGACTGCATGTGCTAACAAGCTGTGAAGGAGATCTTGCCAAGGTGCAAGAGTGCTAAGAATTTACCTAAGTAGGAATAACTGCAGGGCTGTGCTACCTTGAGGGGGACACTGGCATGTGGGATATTAGACCTCCTTGGGAATGGGAATTATCTGAATACTCACAACCACTGAACTAGTTTAAAGTCCATATCTCAGCCTGGCTATAAGCAAGATATCTCAGGGTACTGGAATCTGGCAAGACTGGTCAGTAGGGAAACGTCTTAAGGGATGAAGTGACTTCGATTGTACTCCTGAGTGGAGTTTAAGCAGGTTTTAGGAAGCCTGATTCTGAATAATAAATAATAATAATACTTAATAATAAATTAATTATTAGTAAATAAATAACACACGTTTTAGTTGATGGAGCCCCCATAACACACTCTGGCAGATTCTGCATCCACTGAGGCTGTGTTGTGCCCACTGAGGCTGCCATTGTAACTAGCTCCTTGGGGGAATTCTTCCAGTATAAGGAAATTCCGTGGCTGCCAGTGTTGAATTAGATTGCTATATCGCACATCTGCTGCTGCAAAAGGGCTTCAGCTAAAATGGTTGCAGAGGCCAAAGAGACACCTACCCACTAGCTCTTTTGGGACTTTCTCTGTAGCAAACCACTTCCTCATTGAAGTGGCTTAAATTTTTTAGGTAGTGCCTATGGTCCCTTTAAATCATTTCCCCATTGGGCAGGCCCAGTGTGCCACCAGCATTCATAGATGAGGTTAGAGAAGCAGTCTTATCTTCAGTAGTCAAGTGATTACCACGACCCACCACCCACTAACAAGACTGGTTGGGAGCTGTGCATGCTGTTCAGCATATGCTAAATACTAAGGCAATCCTGTTAAGCATATGCTCAATACTAAGTATCCTGTAAAGCATATTAAGCAACCTGTTAAGCAAATGCGTTCTCGGTGGCCGTGCCGTGCCTGTGGAACTCCCTTCTGGTGAAGGGCCAGCTGGCCCCGGACCTCCTCTCCTTTCGGAAAAGTTGCAAGACCTGGCTGTTCCACCAGGCGTTTGGCGGGGGTGGGGTTAGGGGGTGGGATGGGTTGTTTCTCTGTTTCCTCCTATTTATGATTTGTTTTAATTATTTTTGATTGTTGTAAGCTGCCCCAAGCTGCCTGTGGCAGGAGAGGCGGGGTAATAAGTTTTTAAAAGAAATAAATAATAAATAAATACTAAGGCAATCCCTGAGTAAAGCAGGGACAGCATATTCAGCCACAAACCTTTCCCTTGGGGAGCACCTGGCATAAAGGATCTACAGGAAGCAAGGCTGGGGGGAAAGGGGGTATAGCTATTCAACAGTGCATAGCAACATTGCATACAATTACCTACCTGAGTAGGAAGGAGCCCAGGAAAGTAAAAAAATTGCACTCCTTCAGTAACACTGTGAAATCATAAAAAATTTAAGATCATGATCTCTGTTTTGAGTCTCAAGTAAATATTATAGAGGATAGAAAAGTGTTAAAAAGCTTAATGGATACTTATTTGCAAAACATTCAAAGATGTTTAGAATCCAATATGTATACTAGTCATTTAATGGAATGGCACATGCTTTCTACATGGATCAAAGCTCAAAAAATGACATTAGTTTCTTATGTGTTTTTCCTTTCAACAGTTTAATGAATCGTGGGACTCTGGAAATTGTACAATTGCTACTTGCTTGGGAGAAAGGAACAAAATTAAGCTATCAAATGTCAACTGCCCATTTCAGTCATTAAATCAATGTGTCAATGGCTTTCCACTTCTAAAACACCAGGATGAAACTGGCTGCTGTGAAGTCTCTGAGTGTCAGTGTAAGTGACATTACAACAAAAGGCTGAATTCAAAATATTTAAATAAAGCTTCTAAGGATTTGCTTGCATGAGAATTTTTTTTGGAGGAAAGTACCTCCTACTTTGCTTTAACCCCTCCCCTCTTCTTCTCATGAGTGAAGGGGAGGGCATTAAAGGGGGCAGTATTCATCTCTGCAGAGAATTAGGGTAAAGTGGAGAGGGAACGTCATACTCTGAGGAGGGTGATCTTCTATACAGGAGGGTAGTAATTACCTTCAGGAACTCCGCTCCCACAGAAACACTTGTTTTTCCTTTCCCTAGAGATGCAGCGTCTCTGATGGCTTGTCATTACAGCTCCCGCAACTGCAGTTCTTGGCAGTTTCCAAGCACTGAGATCAGGGGGAGGGGAAAACTTTAATCCTGCAAATTGGAGTTGAAGCAGAGAGAGGAAGTTGTACTCCAGGGTAGCGCCTCCAGAGTAACTATCCTTGCTCATGAGAACAAGCCCTAAGAGATGTACAAATGAGAGGTGATATGGCTCGGTTCACCTTGATTCAATGGTGTTTCCGTGAAATAAAAGAGCAAACATTGGCCCACCCCATTCTGAAAACGTGTAGGTTAAGGATATACTTAGCTGGTGAAAATAAACCCGTTTGAGTGGAGATGGTGGATTTGCTTCCCACATACACATGGATTTTTATTACATTTTATTTTATTTTATTTTAAAAGAATAATGGTTAAACCAAAAGCCACCAGCAACCTTAAAGGCCAGAAGTACTTCTGCTAAATCAGAGCAAGCGTTACAAGTTTTGCTACCCTAGGCTGCTGCAGCCACAATCTGCTGGAGCACTATCTTCCCCCTGCCTTCCCAAGAACAAGTCAGAAGCTCACCTTGGTGGGGGATCCCTCTGCTTCCAGTACAAGGGCCCTAGCTCTGGCTTGCACTGCAGATGCGGGTGGCATTTCTGCTTTCTTGCTGAACAGTGGGGGTGTGGCATGGTTCCCCCATTGCCAAAAAGACCTTCACAGTGCATTTAAAATGGCAACAAAATGACCCAGTTAATTTGCTGCCCTAGGCTTCTTCCTGCTTACTAAAGTCGGGGCTGTGCTAAAGATCACACTCTGCCTCGTATGAAAAACGGGGAGCATTTCCTGTGTTCCTTTTTTCTATTTATTTGAAAAGTCATTGAAGTGTGAATAATAGGACTTGGGCATGGTCTTGAAACTTAACTCCCGGGGTTTCTGGAGCAGTGTGATTGGCCTTCCTGCGCCACTCTCTCTCTCAGCCTGTCTCGGGCCCAGTCACTTCCCCAAGTGACCTGCTTGCTCTGTCTTAGCCCCATGCAGCTTTCCAACCTCTTAGTCCATCTTCAGCCTCACTGTCATGCCTCCTAGCTTCCTGGTTGGCTGCCAGCCAGCATATAAAGCTGGTAGCACCGGGAAGCTGGGTGGAATAACACATATACTTCCTGTCCCCCACTCTTGGTTCTTGCTCTCCTGCCTTGTCTCCCTAGCCTTGGACCAGGTCTTCCTGCCTTGCCTCCTGTCCTGTCTCCCTAGCCATGCTTCTTTTCCTGCTCCCATGTTCCCTCTCTCTAACCATGCTCCTCCTTTTGCTTCCTGAATCTCCTTTGGGCCTTTCCCGCCCCCTATGGCCTTGCATCCTGGTCCCCCAACCTTGTTTGCTGTTCTGGTTCCTTGGTCCCCACTTCCAGCCGTGCCTCTATTCACATCTGCCTCCTTATTTCTGGTCCTTGATCCTCGTGTCCCTAACTCTGCCATCTGCCCACATCTTGGACATCCCTCACCCACGTGCAAACTTAGATGCTGGGTGGAGGAATGTACTGCCCTTCAGAAATGTGCTGAGTCTTTTCTTTTTTTTACCTTGAGATGTGAAAAACTAATTTCCTATAATAGGGGGGAAACAATACTGTCTTAACAAATTTAAAAGAAGATTTTGTAGTCAGAGATGTAGCTGGGATGACATAAAGGGTGGACAACGACTGCTTGGGAGTGAAAAAAGAGAAATCAAAACATAGCTGTATGTGTGGGTGGGCTTGCAGAGTGAATGGGGGCTGTTTGGGCATAGGAACCAAAGGTAGGCCTGATACAGGAGGAATAGGAGTACAATTGTACAACTCAGCCCCCCTCAAAGCAAAAAATAACTGAAATAATTTTCTTTCTTAATATACATTAAAGTATGAGTAAAATAATAATTACATGCAAATAAAGCACAAGTATGCTCTCCAGAATTTGATTTTAAAGATTATGCTGGGGGTGGGTGGGAGGTAGGGGTCCCCAGCTACCAGGACCCCAAATTACTCTCAACAGGCCTGACCAAATGAGCGTTGGGACTGAGAATGCTCAGGATGGAGGTCATGGTATGGGAGTGATTATGGTAGGGTATTAACAGGATAGAACAAGGGTCTGTAGTGGGAGAGGGATAACACATAGGGAGCTTGGTACTGGAATCAAAGAGCTGTAAATGATCTAAGGGTCATCTAATCCAGCCCCCAAGAGACTAATGCAACATGTGCCAAGGGAGATGAAATGTCACCACAAGTCAAATGATGGAATCAGGTCAAGGATGTGTGTGTGGCAAGCTGCAACTCTGCTAGATGTCGCCAGGATTAGATAACACTGACAAAATGCTAGTTTGTCCATTCTAATGCCCTACATAAAGCAAACATTAAGCCTCTTTCTGCTTTCTAGGTGTTTGCAGTGGCTGGGGGAACAAACATTACCTGACTTTTGATGGAGCATATTATAACTTCCAAGGGAATCAAACGTATCTACTGGTGAAGCCAACCAAGTCTGGATTTCCAAACTTCTGGATTGACATGGACAATCACTACCACAGTTCTGCTGAGGGAGCAATTTGCTCCATATCCCTCTTCATTTTTTACAGTGACACTACGATTATTCTAACCCAAGGAATGGAACGTGGAAAACAATACAATTTGGTAAAGTATTTATTAGCTTTAAAACATAAGAGCTCCCATTATTTAATTTATTTATTTATTTTAATTTCTGCCTTGTCCTTCCAAAAGTTAACGGAGGCTTATGCTATTAAAACACAAAATACATTAAAATCCCTTTAAAAACCCTACCCTCACCCCTAAATCCATCCACCCTAACCCCTATCCCCACCTGCAAAACACTTTACCAGAAAGAAAAGTTTTACACTGCCTCTGGAATATGCTCGGGCTTGGGCTCTGACGGCCCTTTGAGATGGGAAAGGAATTCCACAATATTGGGGTAGCAACCAAGAATGCTTCTCTGCGTGCTCTTGTTGTACGAACAAGATTAGCAGGTGGAACCCACAAGAGAACACTCCTGGCAAACTGCAAGGGTTGCGCTGGAGCATGGTAGGAAAGGCAGTCCTTCAAATATGTGGGGCCCAGGCCATTTAGGACCTTAAAGGTCAAAACCAGCACCTTGAATTGTGCCCGGAAAGCTGTAGGTAGCCAGTGCAGACTGTAAATCACAGGTGAAATGTGCTCATGGGAACCCATCCCACAAAGGAGCTGGGCCACCATGTTTTGCACCAGCTACACCTTCTGAACAGTCACCAAGGACAGCCCGACATAGAGTACATTACAGTAATCTAGCCTTGAGATTTTGAAAGCATGGATGATGGTGGCTAAATCTGAATCAGAAAGAAAGCCTCCTCACCAGATGAAGTTGGTGAAAAGTGCTCCTGGCCACCACCACAACCTGAAAGTCCAGGCACAGCAAGGGATCCAGAAGCAATCCAAGGCCGTGAACCCAAGTAACCAGAGGGATCCTGACCCCTTCAATGACAGGAGTCCCAATTCCCTTCAAGTCACAAGGTTGGCCAACCATCATCACTTCAGTTTTGTCTGGATTCGGCTTCAGTCAGCTCATCCTCATCCATTCGGTTGCAAATAAGTCAACAATGGTCCGGGAGTTTATTCTGAACCAGGCACCGACCTCATGTGTATTATGTAGACTGGATGAACACTTAATAGGGGCCTATTTTGGCTGACTTTGTTCCAGCTGGGTGTTCTGTACAACACCAGCCATGGCCAGAAGGATGGGGGCATGGGGGGAGGGGAGAGGGGTTGCAGTGTAGCCATTATTTTTAGGGATATGTGGACTTGTGAGGAGGTATCCTATGCAGACTATGGCGGGCATAGAGGGCCTCCATCTTGTGACTGATTTGTCCAGAGACAGATTGGTGCTGCTGCTGATATAGCATGCACCTACCTGTACAGCAGCATCCCTGTATGCTCTTGCTGAGCTGGTGCCGGAGGTGGTCTTGCAGTCCCTGAGGACCGTGGTCCTGGGGGACTTCAACATTCACACCGACACCAATCTTGGGGAAGCAGAGCATGAGTTCATGACCGTCATGACAACCATGGGACTGTCTCAGGTCGTAGCTGGCCCAGCACATGATGGGGGGCACACCTTTGACCTGATACTTGGCACAGGCCTTGAGGCGGGGGGATCCATAGGTGGGTGAGGTGTCAACTGTGCCCTCATCATGGATGGGTCATTACGTCCTTCACACTGGTCTCCTGGTGCACGTCTGCCCCCAGAAAGGTATGGAACCAGTTCATTTGGTTCTCCCCCAGAGACTTATGGAACCAGAGAGGTTCCAGAATGCTCTAAGGGAGCTACCCTCTGATCTTGAAGACTGTTCACTCAATGACCTCGTGGCTTTTTGGGACACCTTGCTGACCGAGGACATCACCTAAATGACTCCTAGGCATTCCCTCCCTGAATGCCAACAATGCAAGTTCCCCTGGTTTACAGAAGACCTGCGACAGATTAAGTGGGAAGGGCGACGGTTGGAGTGATGGTGGAGCCATTCTCATACTGAAGCTGACCAATTGCAGCACAGAGTTAGTTTACAAACCTATGCTGTGGCTATGTGGGCAGCAAAGAAGAGGTTATTTGCTGCTCTCACAGCATCCGCAAAGTCGCATCCAACTGAGCTTTTTCAGGATGTGAGAGGGCTGGTCAGTCCAGCCTCCCTCTGCCTAGAACTGGAATCCTCCAGTGCTTGCTGTGACATGTTCGTCAACTTTTTTGTGGATAAAATTGCCTGGATTCACCACAACTTCGACGCTGCATTTACCGCAGTGGGAAAACCAGAGGTAATGGAAGCCCCTCCTTGTTCTGTTTTGTGGGATCAGTCCCAGTGGGTGTCACTCGCTGATGCAGATGATGCCCTTGGGACTGTTAGAGCCACCTGTTGTGAACTCGAGCCATGCCTGTCCTGGCTGTTTAAGGCCAGCCAGGAGACATTGGGAACATTGCTGACTGGGGTAGTCAGTGCCTCTCTTAGGGGAGGTTAGAGAGCTGGGCTGCCTCAAGGAGGTGGTGGTACAGCCTCTGCTCAAGAAACCATCCTTGGACATTGACTCCCTGGCCAGCTATCGACCAGTCTCTAACCTTCCCTTTTTAAGGAAGGTTATTCAACGGGTGGTAGCTCAGCAGCTTCAGGGGCATCTGGACTGTGTCAGTTTTCTGGATCCCCTGCAGTTTGTCTTTCAGATGGGTTTTGGCACTGAGACTACGCTTGTGACCTTGGTTGACGACCTCTACCATGAGGTGGGCCAGGGTCGGTCAACCCTGTTGATCCTGTTAGATTTCTCAGCTGCATTTGATACCATTGACCACAAGATGTTGGTGGCCCACCTGCAGGACTGAGCCAGGGTGGACAGGACTGTTCTTGAATGGTTCCGATCATTCCTGGCCAGGACAACTCAATGTGAGGTACTGGGTTATTGTTCATCATCTCTACGGGACCTCATGTGTGGAGTCCTGCAAGGTTTTATTTTGTCCCCCCTCCTGTTCAATGTGTGCATAAAGCCTTTGGGTGAGGTCGTCAGAGGGTATGGTGTACGGTGTCATCAGTATGCTGATGACACCCAACTTTACCTCTCTTTTTCAGCTGACCCAGGCCCGGCAGTCTTGGTGCTTACCCGGTGTCTGACAGTTGTGGGGGACTGAATGAGGGCAAGCCATCTGAAGCTGAATCCTGACAAGATGGAGGTGATACTGGTGGGAGGGGCTGAGGGAGTACTGGTACCCATCATTAATTGGGTCCATCCTCCATTGGTCCCTCAGGTTCGGAGCCTGGGGGTGCTCCTCAACTCGCAGCTCCGCCTGGATGCCCAGGTGGTGGTTGTGACGAGGGACGCATTTCACCAATTACATCTGGCATGATGTCTTTGTCCGTAGGTCTCAGAGTCTGACCTGGCCACCATCATCCATGCATTCATCACCTCTAGACTGGACTAATGGAACACGATTTACATGGGGCTACCCTTGGTGATGTTCCGGAGACTGCAGCTGGTGCAGAATGCAGCGTCCCGCCTCCTTATGAGGACGGGTCACTGTGAGCACATTACACCAGTGCTCCGGTCTCTGCACTGGTTGCTTAATGCTTATAGTCTTCCAGGCCCAATTCAATGTGTTGATCTTGACCTTTAAAGCCCTATACGGCCTGGGCCCCGCCTATCTGCAGGATTGCCTCACACCCTGGGATCAGCCCCTGCGGTCAGTTGGGATGCCCTCCTTGGGTTCCACCGTGTATCTCAGGTGGCGATGATGATGAGGGTGTTCTTGGGGGCCGCAATGAGGCTTTGGAACTCCCTCTCAACAGAAGTCTGCCTGGCCCCAGACCTTTCCTCTTTCCGTAGACAGTGTAAGACCTGGCTGTTCCACCGGGCTTTTGGCAAGGGAGCTGGGTGATGGGTGGGGTGTTGGGAAGGGGTGTGTGTGGATTTTTAGCTCCACCACAAGGGTGTTTTATTGTATTTTTATATTATTATTGTATTTTATTGATGTTGTTTTAATTTTTAATTTTTAATATGTTGTGAGCCGCTCTGAACTGCAGTAACAGGAGGGGGTGACCTAGAAATCCAACAAAGTAAATAAATAAATCCAGTCACCAACAGCAGCCAAGCACTGAGTAAGCACTGAGACTTGCAGGATCTGGTTTAGATGAAAAAGAGAGGTAGAGCTGGGTGTCATCAGTATACTGATGGCACTTTACTCCAAACCTCTGAATGATCTCACCCAGAGGCCTCAGATACACACTGAATAAGAGAGAAGCAAGATGGAACCCTGTGGGACACCACAGGGGAGGTCCCAAGGAAAGTTTAGCAATTTCCTATCACCACCTGCTGGAACAAATGGAATCACTCAAGAGCAGTCCTGCACGCCCCTGCCAGGTCCCGCAACACCTCATAATCAACTGTGTCAAAGGCCACTGAAAGGTCTAATGAGACCAACAGGGTACAGTTCCCTTTGTTAATCTCCAAGCATAGGTCATCAACCAAGGCCACAAGTGCAGGTCATATTGAGTCAGATCATAGGCAACCAGACTAAAAAACACTCTAAGGAGGATAACTCCACAAATCCTTGCAGTGATTCTAATCCTTCCATTTAATAACCTTTTAGGTTCTGTTTAACAATGAGAAAATTGTTCCAAACGTTTTTAAGAATGGTATCAAGATCACCAGCTCTGGCCTCTTCACTGCGGTTGAAATATATGAACTTGAACTTCGTGTCTCCTACAGTCAACTTGTGTTTTACATAGGACTCCCTTTTGGGAAATTTTATAACAACACAGAAGGGCAATGTGGTAAGTGTGCATTCAGTCAGAATTAAAAAGAGTTGATGGATCAGTGGTTTCCAAACTGTGAGTTCAGAGACCACAAGTGGTTTCACAAATTATGCAGATGGGGTCACAATCTCAACTGACATTTCACACCCTTGGCATGTCTTGTTGCTGTCTGGATTCGCAGAACTTTAATGAAGTCTCCACATGGGGTCATGCAGAACAAAAGCTTGGGAGATTGTCCAGGGAGGCTGGGGAATCTCCTCTTTGGATGTTTTTGAAACCTGGCTGAATGAGTATCTGTCTGCAACTGCAATGCTGTAGGCAGAGGATATCCTGCCTCAGAGCAGGGGGTTGGATTACACAATCTTTGGCCCTTCAGACACTACCATTCTAGGATTTTAACCACTGTGCTGCATGTTCTGTCTTATTTGTGTCCCCCTTCCTGCTACGTCATCTTGAAAGAGGGTTTAGTTGGCAGGCACTAGTGTTTCATGGGTTTGTTCCTATTTGGTGGCAGTGGAAAGTTCTGTGTCACCTCTCTTTGCCCCACTCCATTTGGAGATGGAGAAGTTTGAGAGACAGAGAAGGAGAAGGAGTTTTGCTTCTCTCCATCTCCTAATCACATCTGCTTGGGAGAGAACATCACGGAAGTTCTTATGGGGGCCCAGTGCTCAGTGGCACAAACAGATTTTGCTAAAGGGAGGCTTCATACCCTGCCCTACCTCCAAGAGTCCTTCCCCGCAGATGTTTCCCATCCTTTCCTTCTGAAGCATGGACAGGGGCAAAAGTTGTTCACCTCTCCTGGATCTGCCCCCTTTTCCTACTGCATGCAACCTCAAGCTCCATTGGGCGCTTTTAGATGGACAGCATCGACACCTTTGCTCTGCCTCGCACCCAGGTGGTCTGGCCATCTAAAGGTGGGCTGCCTGATGTGCAAGTAGAGCAGAGGTAGAGCACTTGCTGCCTGCTCTGCTCCAGCCCTGCTTGCAGTGTTCGGGGCACATCCCGGAGCACAGCCAGCCGAGCAGGCCGCCCAAACCTGGGGCAGCAGACAGAGGTAAAGCAGCTGCCCATCTGCTTGGTAGACGACTGCCGCAGCTCTGCTCTTGGCCAGGAGTTGCCCCAGGCAATACACAAGGCAGTAGCCTAGAGCATCGGGCAATCCACCCACAGGTCTCGGGTGGTGGGGGTGGGGCGCTGCACCGGTGGGCCACGGCAGCTGCCAGGTCTATGTAAACCCGATGCAGGCGGGGCTGGTTGCAGAGGGCATGGGGCCAGCCCCGGGTCTGTCTGAAGGCTCCCACTGAGAGAGCAGAAATGACTGGAGCAGTGACAGTAACATGAGCCTCAGAGCCACTCCCATCTGTTCCCTGACTCTGGGGCTCCCATCTGTCGAGCTGTCACTGCTGCCACTCTCCCTCTCTCTGTTGCTGGGCAGTGCACTGCCTGACACCTGACCAGGGCCTCCTCTTCAGGTACCACACAGAATCCAGCAGCGTTGAGGATGGGGAGGGAAGATGGAGGAGTGAGTACAGTTGGGGTTCAGCATAGTACAGTTGGGGTTCAGCCCCCGGGAAATATCCATAGCTGGTGGGAGGGGTTATGTCCTTCCTCCCCGTATCCCCAGTTGCACCGTGCCTGTGCTAGACAGATATAGAATTAGTGACTGGTCCATCTAGGAACTTAGCTTATACTTTTAAGTCACATGTAAATCTCAATGTCAAGGCTTCTCTTAGCACTCTTAGTTCCTGGGGATTCAATCAAGACTTTTGAATATCAATAAAGATCTCTTTTAAAAAAGATGCTGAACAATCATCGGTCATGAATGTTGTAGTCCTGCATCCAAGCAGGGGGCTAGACTAAATGACCCTTGAGGGGAAGTGGTTGGAAGAGGTTGGAAGTGTCCAACCTATGGTTCTGTATCATACTCTACTCCCAGGAGTTAGAGCTTTCTCTGTTCCTTTGTGTGGATGTCATTTTCCTCTGAGTAGGGACCGTGCAAAGGGTCCATCATGTTCATCATTATGCAGTTTGACCATGTAATCCCATCAGGTACGTGCACTAATAAAAAATCCGACGACGCCATGAAGAGGAACGGTGAGATTGCAAAGGCCTTCGGGGAGATGGCATTGGACTGGAAGGTGATGGATCTTGCTGGTAGACGCTGCGAGCCAACTCCCACGCCCAAATCTCCACCATCAAATGGCGGGGACTGTGCACCTTCTGCCCTATGCAAAGTTATCTGGTAAGACACACTCGCTGGCAGTCAGAGGTCACATCCCCTAACCAACTTGACTAAGAGCTATTTGTGGACCTGTTCTTTGAGAACTTGTCCAATTCTTTTTCGGACTCAGTTATACTACTTGCCTCCACAACATTTCCTGGCAATGAGTTGCACAGGTTAATTACGCATTGTGTGAAAAAGTACGTCCTTTTGTTTGTTTTAAGCCTGCTGTCAGTTAATTTCACCATGTGCCCTCTAGCTCTGCTATTTTGAGTGAGAGTAAATAACATTTTGCAAGAGGGAAAATAACAGCTCCCTACTGACTTGCTCTGCATCAGTTATGATTTTATAAACTTCTATCATAATCCCCACTTGATTATCTTTTCTAAACTAAAGAGCCCCAACTTATTGAGTCTCTCCTCTTACAAAAGCCATTCCGTACCTTTGATCAGGGCTGCCCACGGGAGGGGAGGGGCAACTGGGGCAATTTGTCCCGGACCCCCATAAGGCTGGGGCCCCTGGTTAGAGTGAAGATGCCATTGAATCTCAACATGTAATTGTGACATAATGGGGCCCATGCCCATCCCCGATGCTGAAGAAAGTAAATATTGTAAATAGTTGTGCCTAACAGATGCTAATTTGAGGTTTTAGTGATTGTTTAAACTAAGCATTGATGTGCAAAAACAGTCAGGCAAAGAACAGGTTAAATGAATTATTGTTGCTCCTTTATGGTCAAACCTAGGCTTTAAAATTTCACTTTAGTAACCTCTCTCTGAGGTAAACTCTGTCTGACCAGTCCTTCTGTCACAGGAATGAGCAGAGAAGCTGCTGGCTCATTCCCAGGGCACGGAGGAGCCATTCTACATGCAAGAACTCTCACAAGTGGCCCCCTGGTTCCAAGTGCATGCGCACGGGTCCTTGTAAGGGACCCCCAACAACACACCTGCCCCAGGCCCCATAAACCATCTAGGCAGCCCTGCCTTTGATCATCTTTATTGCCCTTCTCTGCACCTTTCCCAATTCGACTAGGTGACTATGCTCCCAAAAGGATCGATGCTTCCCATTTTAAATACTACTTGTCAGTCACGTAGTTTACACCTCTCCTTTACAGCTAAGGCACTGTCCTATATCTTGAACGATTCAATTATTTTAACCTATAATATTTAATTAAAATGCCAGGTCTTTTTGGAAGTCAAGTTATCCTCCCTGACTTGAACTTTTAGATTTTAACCAGTTCCAATGGGTCCCTTACTTTGAAGAGCCTTGTCCTTGATGATGATGATTGATGATTATTAGCAGCAGCAGCAGCAGCAGCAAGCATTTATATAGCGCAAGAAATGTACCTGGTGCTTTACAAGAGTGTATCCATTTTGATACATCTTTGTAACAGTATGCTTGCAGTTGCTAGTAATGCTCCTTTCAGTACATCCACAAATAGGCTAATAAAAAATATTGGAACTATTTTGTCTCTATAAATTGCGTGAGGCTGAGACTATTTTGGAACAAATCATTTTGATGTTTTTTAAGGCTCTGAAACTAGCCTTTTATTGTCAGGGGTAGGGAAATCTAAGGCTGCAGGCCAAAATTGGAATACAGCCCACATCCTTGCACATCCACATTAAGACCCCTCCGCCCCTATCTGGCACCTTGAGTTTTCACTAAATATAAAAGTATCCTGTGGAGAGAAAATGGTTTTACTCCCCTGCTTTTTCTTAAGGCTGTGATGTGGGGGTGGGGGCGTGCTGTTGCCTGCATTTTAATCATTTTCCATTTTTAACTGCTAATAATTTGAAATATGACCAAAATAAAGCCTAATCCACATTTGTAAAAAAAATTAATTCTGTGCATAAAAAAACAGCTATACAGCTGTCCAGAAAGGTATCGTTCCATTACAGGGTTCAACACCCCTATCAGATAGTTCATTAGGATTGGAGGGTACTTACAGAATAGGAGGCAAAGTTAGTAATTAAATTACAAATTTTTTTGGAGGGGGAACAACAACAAAAAACACCAACAAGAAAACCTGTCAGTTTTGTGTTGGATGGTTAGTATCTAAGGGATGTTTCCTGTGAGGAAAATACGAAATTGGGTCCGTTTGGGGTCATAAATGAATTAGATATTTTTTTCATGATTGCTTGTGTCTCAAATTAAAGCTCCTGTGAATTTCCCAGTAAGCATTATGGAAAATGGGTCTGTTCTCTTCCTTCCATAAGGAATTTAAAAGCGTGCCACAAAGCAGTTCCCCCCAAGCCTTACTATGATGCTTGTGTTGAGGATGTATGCTCAGCACCGGGGCAGAATACAGAATGCCAAAGCCTCCAGACTTATGCAGCCATGTGTGGGTACCACAGGATCTGTGTGGACTGGAGAAAGAACACAAACGGGCAGTGTGGTAAGTTGACAAATACTTCCTTGGGATGGAAGCTATATATTGTCCCATTTTCTGCAATAAAAAGGTAAAACCAAAACAAGGGACAAAAAGGGAATAACAAACAATAAAAAACAAAAGCAAGCTACGCCTAAGACCTGGTAAAAATTCAAATAGTGTATAAATATAGCATATAAATATATAGTGTATAAATATCACAATTACCAATACAAAAACAGATCATAAATATATATTGTAAAACACTATGCTACATACTACCATATAGGGCTGTAGCGGAATGTAGCAGCGGTAGCTATTTCCGCCGGAAACAGCGTTTCCGCAATTAGTGGTACGGCATGGCAGAGGCTTTCATTCCACTAGTTTAATTCTGCTCGCAGTTCCGCTAATTTCATTCCGCTACTTCCACAGGCTTTGCAAAATAGCGGAAACATGACATTTTCGCTACTTACGTCATTCCGCCAGCGCCACAAAATAGTGGACTAGCGTTTTTCCGACAGTTTACGCAATTTTTCCGCAATTCCGCAATTTTCAGAATGCTGGCGGAATTAGCAGAATGTCCTCAGAAAAGCCGCGGTGTGGCGCGAGCAATTCTGAAATGGCGGACTGGAATCGCAGCGCGGTAACAGCTGCTGCCGCATCAGCCCTACTACCATATACAATGACCCCTACCATATATGACCCAAACACTATGCTATATATGACCATATACAAAGAACCCTACCATATACTCAATGACCCAAATACTATGTCATATACTACCATATACAGTGATGCCTGCCATATACTACCATATACAAAGACCCGACATGTTTTGGGTGGTGAAGCACCCTTCTTCAGGGGGAAAGCTAAATGACAATCAAGACCGACTGATCTGTCCTGACTGGGGGTTCATGATAGCAGGGCAAAAATAAAGCACCCTGGAATGGTCTCTGAAGAAGAAAGACCTCTGGAGGGAATAAGGCCATGTTGGCTGAAGCAGGACAAAGGGGCTGTCGTGTCCCTTTCTGAAGTTAACCTGCCTCTTATGGGATGTCATGACATCACGATGCTTTGCAGGAGGCAGAGCCATGCTGGACAGGGGGCGGGCTGAAGCAGCCGTCACTCCCCTTTCTGACATAACTCCATCCCTTATGGAGCATCAGGATGTCATCGTGCTCTATAGAGTCGGGGGACCTGTTGTAAAGGAATGGGGAAATCCCTATTGCCCACCCCCGTAAGATTTCTCCTGATTTCTCCAAGTTAACCAAGGCTGCCCCAGTTGACCTGAAGGAATCAGAACTACATCGGGAGACTCCAAGAGAAAACCCAGAGAAGTGGTGTTTGCTATCATGAGGGTTTATGGTGGTGAAGTTCACCTGTATTTCAGCTCTAATGCCAAGATCAGAGATTCCCAAACTGTGGGTCAAGTTCCCCACACCATCTGTGCATGGAGTTGTGAGACCAGGTGATACTTGACATACTCTGCGTGTCTCGGTTGCTGTCTGTGATGACAGGATTGGGGTCACCCAAGCAAAGAGATTTGAGAGCCGCTGTGCTAGAAGATCCGCATGGCTGGTTCCTTTTCTCTGATACACTGCTGTAAAATGTGATGAAGGCCATCCATGTCAGCGCAAAATCTAACGTAAAAAGAGAACCCAAGCCAAAGTGTCTTAGAATTCTCAGACTGGGCAGGGTCCTACATTCTGACAGACTCCCAATCCAGTTAAACAGGACAGTCTGGAGTGTTAGGCATTTTGCTTTATTTAAAAAGCTGGTGCTGGTGTAGATTCTGCTTTGGAATCTGTGAGTGTAAAAGTCACAGTGAAGCCATTCTGTTCTCCATGGCTCCTTTGGGTTCATGGTAGTGCAACAGGCCAGAATTAAGTCTACAAATGTAGCCTCATGGCTTGCAACATGATCTGGGTTCTGTCTAAATGATGCCCCATCATCAGATATATTTAAAATAGCAGAATGTGGGCTGTGCTTGAATGATTCCTGGATGTATTTTAATTTTTTACCCTGTTCAAATGTTAACTACAGTTTTTTATCACTAGATGGCAATGCTGCTTTCTAGTGCTTACTTACTGCTTATTAGTGAAGGCATAGCCTGAATGGAAGAATTGGGCTTAAGAGGGGAAAAGAATGGGACTTCTTGTTAAATGTAAATGTATACATACATACTCTACACAGCTGGAATTTGTATGGGAGTAAGCTACTTGCAAGGTCTGCAGAAACAGAAAAGGCTGGTTTGGAGAACTGAGTCCCTCAGACCTCACTTCTTTCCCCAGAACCATTTTGTGGGAAATAGTTGAGGCCTTTGAATGCAGAACTTTAGGAGAGATAGATGTATAGCTATACTTTGCAATGCTACTGATAAACTGTTGGACCTGGGAGAACTCAGTTCAAGTCTAGTTCCAGACTTTCAGCCAGTGTGGTATAGTGGATAAGGTGCTGCTGGACTTGGGCCTGGGAAGCTAGGGCTCAAATCCTGCCCTAGCCATTCACTGGGTGGCCTTGGGCCAGTCATTGCCTCTCAGCCAAGAGAGTCAGTGTAGTGTAATGGATAAGGTGCTGGACTTGTTCCTGGGAAACCAGGATTTGAATCCTGCCCTAGCCATGAACTCACTGGGTGGCCTTAAGCGAGTCTCAGCCTCAGTTCCCCATCTGTAAAATGGGAACATGTATGTTTGTCTCTCCCTGTGTTCACCTCACCCTTGTTCATATTAGATTGTAAGCCCACTAGGCAGGACCCTCTCTCCAAAGATCTGTGACTATAAAGTGCTGTGTATGCCTAGTAGTGCTATAGAAATGAGTAGTAAGTCTTGGCCATGAACTCAGAGGGTGGCCTTGGGCAAGTCACCCTCTAAGGCCACTTTTATATGAGGTGCTGAAGTGCCTCCTGAGTCCCGCGTTGAAAGAAAAGCCAGTGCAGGGGAGTGTTTCCATGCTCCCCGCACTGCTGGAAGTGACATGCTCCCCGTTGTCAGAAGTGGGGAGCAGCACCTCGTATAAAAGCGTCCTGAGTGTTTTTGATGAGCAAGCTGACCAGTGGGTGCTGGTCCATGGCTACCATTTGGTTCTGCCACAGAGACCCACACATGTAGAGGGCATGGGGAGCAAAACAAACGGGCAGCTCCCAACGTATCTACCGTGGCCACAGAAGCAGCCACCACGTGTTTGGCTTGCCCCACGTAGTTCACTCTGAATTTCCCAACATTGCTCCATGAGTAGCTAAGAGTGGGTGCTCGGTGGCTTTCAGGAGCATGCTGGTTGGATTCATGGCTGGCGGGTGGTTGGATCCATGGCTCATGGGTGGCCATGTAGGGTAGCATCTCTCCTGAAAACACCCTCTGTCAGCCTTACTTCCGTAAAATGGGAATAATAATGATCTACCTCAGGGTTGTTGTGAGGGTGAACTAGACAAGGATTGTAAAGGGTGAACCTGGAACACAATTTTTTCTTGTACTAGAATTGCACCTTGTAATCTTAAAGAAAATGGTGTTAATAATTCTCTGAATTATCTATGACACTCTGAAAGTCCTGTATTGGCTCACTAGGCTGCACTAAAGAGAGGACAGTATTGCATGCTCTCCAGCCTTAATTTATATGATGACATTGCTTGCTAGACCATAGTAGAAGACATGGTGTCTTTGGGTGTTTCTGCACAGGAATGATGACCTGATAAGCCTGGGTCTATGGCTCCAGAAAAATGCGGAGCTGAAGATGTGGGCTTGAGTTCATACATAACCAGTTGTACATATGTACCCTGTAAGTACGGGTGTAAGTCAGAGGCTAGTATGTTCCCTTTTGGAAGCAGCTTATCCTCCCATCCCAACCGCCTGCAATGATTTCCAGGACAGGCCTCCACCATTTAATTAAATGGGAGTTTTGCCATTGACTTCAGCAGGTGGAGGACTGCATTCCCAGTGTGGGTGGAGATTGCTTGCTTGCTCCTCACTGAAGAGACCAAGGTGAGGTGTTTGTGTGTGTACATTTCAATTAATCTCCATCTTGGACATGCCACACAATCCGCCATGACAACAGCTTTTTCTGGTGTGTGGAGTATTTCATGTCACACATTTTACTGAGTTTATGCTTTGCAAATGTTCCACAGAAGCCAAATGTTCTCGGGACCAGATCTACAAACCCTGTGGGGGAACAGAAAGAAAGACTTGCAAGAGCAGGTGGGTCATTTCATCAGCATAAAGGTCAGGACTGGAATTTTCAGAGAGGCCTGTGGGAATTGCCTCTTGTCATTGGATTTTGGATTTGGATGCTGAACAACACCCTTAGGTTTCTTTGAAAAGTTCAGCCAAAATCCTGACTTTGGTTTTTCAGGGAGACTCATGTTTCGGGATGCATTTCACAATTTTGTCTGCAACACCTTTGTTGTTATTGATTTGACAGAACAGAAGAATCTGGCTCAGCTTTCAGATCCCACATTGCAGAACGGGCTATTCCAAAAATATCCCCTGTATTTTTTAACCTTGTAAACTGAGCGCGTTTACAAGAAGATGAATGTGTCACTCCCTGGTTTTAAATAGTGACACTCTTGAAAGTGAAAATCTATTTTGAGAAAAGGAAAATAGAGATTTGAAATTATTTTATTTATATTCACTTCCCTCTTCATTCGTGGTTCTGAATATTTATTTTGATATTTGATACTGTCTAAGTGTACAAAGCATTGAATACCAAAGTGACTGAAATACCAAAATGGAGTACGCGAATAAAGGAATTTGCAAATTGAAGTGGTGATATTTGGATATTTATTTGTGGGAATTAATTATCTTCACAAATGTGAAATGTCCTATTCGTTTCAGCCCTAAAATCTTAGCCTCTAGGAGGAGGTCCCTGGAACAGGACATGGGGTTTCCATGACTAGGGGGTTAGGTTTTTGTTTCTGTGGAAAGTTGGTGGCTCTAAATAAACTGATGATAAAGGCTTGGTGTCACTTACCCTTTCTTGTTTACCTAACCCTGTAGGGAAGCTGCTAACAGTACTGTCCCTGTGGAACACAAAGCTCTAGATAAACTTGTTGAAGGATGTTACTGCCCTGCTGGGAAGAGCCTGCTGAATACTCTTGAGGGGACTTGTGTTTCTGTCTGTGGTAAGAAAAATAAAGGCCCAAGAAGAACAAAAACCTTTTGGAGCTGTCAATGTAGCAATGAATGGGGCAGGTAACTGGGGCTGGCAAAGACTGCAAATGCTATGGAAACTGGGATCTTAGGTCTGTGGAACGGAGAAAGAGGGCTTGATGGAGTTTTTGATGACCCTGAGTTGCCAACCCAGAAATGATTCTGAGAGGTTGTGGGAGGGGTTACAGCCCCCTCTTCTTATCCAGAAGAATTAGTTGTTGAGTAATAATGAACAGAAACATCTTGAGATATTTTGAATGCATGGGCAACACTGTTAGGCTGTGTTTCTCCTTCCCTCTTTATGTCTCCTTCTCTGCTCCCAGGGTCCTGCATTGGGAGGAAGTGTCTGTCTCTTTGCTTCTGCAACTCACTCTTCTTGCTTTTGAAATGATCTTCCTAATTTCTATTTCCTAGGCTGCACAAGACCTGGTGGATTAGTGAAACAGGTAAGGAACAGGAACTGTGGACCTTAAAGGTCAATTAGTCTCAGAATAACACTTTGCACACAGAGACACCCCCGATGAAAACTCCATGGTTCATAAACTGTGGTGAACTGGTGGTCTGTGAAACCATGGTAGTGGTCGGCAGCTGGTTTGCAGAACTAGCTGTGACTACATCAAAGTGGGTGTCAGTCCCTGCTGGTACTGCAGGCATCTCTGGTGATGGGGGAAAGGCATGGAATATCTATAGTACACATGTGGTATCTGCCCACAGGGAAGACAAAAACTTTGTCATCCCCCTCCCACCCACTTCTCCCACTGTTTGTGTATTGGCCATGGTTGGAAAACAAAGCTACCTGACTTGTCCAGTCACGGCCAGTGTGCAGTGAGCACATACCAAGCCATGGCCATCTCTGACTTGTGCATGGTGACCCACACGTCATTTTGAGGGTTAACACTGTTCTGCTATCTCAAAAATGTTGGTAATCTGCCTTAGCTGGATTATGTGACCCATGGTAAAAATGGCTGCGTGGATTTCTTCAGCAGAATAGGTAGCTTGTTATAATCCCCAAGGTTAGCATATTCTGCAGATAACGTCTCACTTCAGTCCCCTACAACACATTCACACTAGAAGACAAAAGCTACAGCATAGGTGACTGGTAACTGTGACTGGTATCTTTCAGTAGTTAGTTGATAGCGGGCACAGGAGTAGGAGCTGGGCAGGGGCGGTATAAGGTTCTATAGGGCTTCCAAAATTGAGGGTGTACCTGCCCCCACGTCCCCCTGATGATGATGATTATTTATTTTATTTATTAACAAGCATTTATATAGTGCCAGCAATGCACCTGGCGTTTTACAAAGTAATTGAATAGACACAGTCCCTGCCCTAGGGCTTACAATCTGAGGGGGGTGGGGAGGGAGAGACAAAGGAAGGGGAACAGAGGGAGAGACAAGGAGTGTAACATTCACAATGATGCGAGGTCCCAAGTGCACGTGCTTGGCTTGACCCTGATGAGTCGCCTATGGCTACAGTACCTTTCATACTGCAAATCTCACTCCCTCACAGTAATTTAGTCTTTTCTGGGACTCAGCAGCCCTCTTTCTGCAGGTTGAATGGTCACAATCAGGGTGTAGCTATAATAGGTGCCATGTGTGCAGCTGTGCCCTGTAATTAGGGCTGTAGCGGAATATCGCAGCGGTAGCTATTTCCGGCGGAAACAGTGTTTCCGCAATTAGTGGAACGGCATGGCAGAGGCTTTCATTCCGCGGTTTCATTCCGCGGTTCCGCGGTTCCACTTATTTAATTCCGCAACTTAGTGGAACAGTGGAAACATGACATTTTCGCTATTTCCGCAATTCCGCCAGTGCCAAAAAATAGCGGAATAGCGGTTTTCCGCGATTTCCGCAATTTTTCCGCAATCTTTCCGCAATTCCGCGATTTGCAGAATTCCGGCGGAATTAGCGGAATATCCGCAGAAAAGTCGCGGTGTGGCGCGGGCAGTTCCGAAATGGCGGAACGGAATCGCGGCGCGGTAAAAGCTGCTGCTGCATCAGCCCTACCCGTAATGCGTGTGAAGTGCATGTGCAAACCTCACATGGCTGGTGCCACTCCCCCCACCCCCAGTTTGTGGGGTGGGGATTTCTTGAGTTGGGGAGCAGAGCATGTTGGGACACAGGGGTTGAGGCATGGCAGTCTGAAGGAGAACTAAGCAGGTGGGTGGCCCCTCCCACAAGCACTTGGGTGAGCTTGCTCTGCCCTGCCTCCCTACCCCAGCACCCCACATCTCCCTCCTGCCGTGACAATCCCCTCTAATAGCCCGCTCCAGTGACCTCAGTAATCCCCCATCTCCCTGGCTGCCCTACCCTGGGTTAGTAGCGGAGCAAAGGGAGGTGCCCATTCCATCTTCTGAACCAAGGCCCTTTCCAACCTAGTTAGGTCTCTGGTCACAATCCTGAATAAGGGACTGTGGTTCATCATAGTAGGAACACACCTTGCCAAAATGAAGCTATAACTTCCAGGTTTAATTAACTCAGCTGTTTCTTTTGGCATTTTGGCAGCCTGGAGAGAGCTGGGAAGAGACGTGCCAAACCTGCACCTGCAATGAGACAACGTTGACCGTCTCCTGTTTGCCCTATCCTTGTGCAAGAACTCTGCCAGTCAACTGCACTAGGGAAGGGTTTGTACCTAAAGTACGGCCACATCCAAAAGACCCATGCTGTAATCAAACAGTGTGTGGTGAGTAACCGCTTCTGAGTTATTTCGATGTGGTCCCTTCTGAGCTAGAACGGAGGTGTACACAGCTGCGGGACAGTCTGGGGAAGCTTGCCCTGCCCCTGCTGTACACAGGAGTGGGGGACCTCTGTCCTATTGGTCAAATCCAGCCCGCAGCTGTTCATTTGGTCTCTTTCCGGTTCCTGGATTTGGCCGCTGGATCCAGGCCTTACTCTCAAGCAGAAGCACTGAAAGAGCGAGTTCAGGGGAAAGGAAAAGTAAGGAGGGCAAAGATGAATCCCTGGCATAGATTCATGATCTGGACCTTCCCCTTCCTTCCCCAACCTGAGAACAATACTTAAATAACCCCCAACTCCTATGCAGCTCTTGGAGTTTCAAACTGACCCGTGGGAGACAAACGCTTCCCCACCTTGGCTGTATATAACGGGAGGACATCGGTCTCCAAGGCTGCCTTCACAGCTAAACCCAGGGCAGAGTTAATTTTTTAAACAGAGGGAATGTGGCAAGCTAGTTATTAACCATTATTTATATATCACCAGCAACGGGTGCTGATTATAGAGACAGATCTTTGCCCCATGGGGCTTATAATCTAGTGCTTTTAGGCCGCTTTTAGACAAGTGGGTCGCCGTTGCGCGACCCGCTCGTCTAAAAGCAGCCTTAGACGTGCATGAAAAAACACGCTGCATAAAATCACGCTGTGTGTAAATATCCCGTGTGTGGGATTTAGACATGACATTTTGTGCGTTAAAGCCGGTCGCACTTTCTTTTAAAGCCACAAATTAAATACCTCGACGTGGCATAAACGTTAGTCCTCTGTTAAAGGAGGTGAAAAAGTGAATCCAGTTCATTTCTCTGCCTGTTTGATTGACAGAATGTGATGTCAAGTTCTGTTCCAACATCAAGAGAGACTGCAGCCTGGGCTTCCAGCTTGTAGTAAACACTTCTCAAGATGGATGTTGTCCGGTTTATTCCTGTGGTAAGTACCAAGCTTCCTTTCAGTTTTTTAAAAGAGAGACAGAGTTTAGTTCTGAAACCTAACCTATTCTGATTGTTACGTTGCCACGAGGGTGGGGTGTCGCCTATGGATTCTGACCATCTGGATCACTGACACTCAGAGTCTTGCCTGTCTCAAGAGCTGCGTGAGCAATTGGTGTTAACCTATAAGAGACAAGATACATGGCACAGACCTACTGGGTGACGGTGGTAGCCCTGTCAAGCAGGGGACTCAAGCAGAAAGACACACAAAGAATGCCTTTCTTAGATTACTGCCCAGCCTCAAAGACACAAACCTCTGGCTGTCTCCTTGGTATGGGAGGCAGAGAAAGAAGGGAAGGAGACCGGTGCAACTGCTAGGTGACTATGGCTGCCAAGAGCCACAGTTCTCTAGATGAAGAGCCATATGCTACTCAGGTACTGTGGTTTGAGTATTGTTGCTCTAACTGTTTTCCCTCCCACAGGTCACTTGGGAGTTAGTATGAGCTGTGACCCATCCCCTGCCGGGTTACTACTGCTGCTGCCAGTCCACTGCCACTACCTTTGCTTCACAGCACTACAGTGCAGTTTGTAGCAGCTTCCTCCCAATAGGGCTGGGAAGGGGAGAGAAGGGAAGGGAAAAGGGATGCGCCAGGGAGGAGAGAAGGCAGGGCCACCTAGCCCAGACCCCACCTCTCAGAGTTCCCAAGCTGTACAGCACTGCCCACTTCCAGTCATGTCTAATATGGTCTTGCCGGCCGCTGCCTAACCTTGCTGCCTGTGGTGTGACCTTTGAAGCCCACCTGTCCACTCCAACCTCGCTGCTCATCTGCCCCAGGCCCCTAATCACCAGCTTGCCCCAGTCAGCCTGGCTTCCAGTTCCTGCCCGCCTGCCAGCTTGGCCTGGCATGGCTCCAGCTGTTACCTCTCTCTCTCTCTCTCTCTGCTCTCCGCTGTTTCTGGTAAGACGGGGGCTTGGGGGGCCTGGCTGGGGCTTGAGCGGGAAGGGACAAGTCCATCTTCTGCACGTGGCCCATTCCAATCTAGCTTTGCCCCTTGCCAATTCCAGCTGGAGACTCTGCAAGTCAAGACATTTTACAACCTCCTTTCTACATCCAGTGTCCCATTAATGGGGCATTCGTTGGGGTCCAGCCTATGGAATCATGAAGACTTTAGGGTATTTGACTCAGGATACCGGGTCTGTAATCTATGGCACTTCACCAGCCATTCTACACATCTGCATTGCCAAAGGGCAGGGAGGATCAGCCTTGTTGTTCTTTCTGACATCCATAACAGAATATAACATCCCTTTGACCATCCTTTGTGTTTTCCCTTTCTTACAGTACCAAAAGGGGTGTGTGTATCTGCAGGAGTTGAATATAAGGTGAGAACTACCACGTCCTTCAATGCGCTGTTGTGACATGCCTTTATAATCAATAGAACTCACCTGAACCCATGACCTCCACACACTTCATTGACCGCTTTAAAAGCTCACAATTCTATTATCCAGTCAGCAGGGCTGACCTTAAGCAGGGCTAGTGGTAGGAGGGGGCCCCACAGGGAGAACAGTCCTGAGGCCTCAGGATGGGCTGTTTTTCACAGAGGCTTGCAGTTAGTAAGTAATAAGTACAGCATCCCTTGTCTTAGTGCAGCTGCCATTCCACTGTCCGGCGTACGCCGGACAAATGACTGACAAATGATTAACCAGAACAAACGAACTGAATGAAATGAACAAAATGCACAAATGACACACACAAAAAATGAAAGCACTGTCTCTAATCGTTCTCTCTCTTTGTCAGCAGAACTTGGCTGAGAGACCTTTTTCTCTCTGGTTGTTGTGTTGCTGAGTCTCAGTTCTACAAGACAGTCCATAAAAACAGGGTCTTTGCACCAGCTCTGGAGTTCAGTTGACTTTGGAGAGGTGTACATATCCATGCATATGAATTATGTCCTAGCCGTGGTTCCCAAATAGTGAGCTGTGAAGCCATGGTTAGTGATCTGCACCTGATTTGGGTCCCTGCTGGTCCAGGTGGTTCAGCTTTCTCTGGGGAGAGGAGGCAGAAAATGATTGTAACACAGCACATGTGTATAGAAGTCATCCCTGGATTCCCTCCCATCCTGGAGATAGTTGCAGCACCAGGAGGGAGCAAAGCTTCCTGCCTTGTATAGCTGCAGTCAACCTACAGGGAGCACATGGGTGCAAACCGGTGAGTGCCAGCTTGCTTCACTCCCGGCTTGGCCGGTCTGTGTACAACCGCCCACCAGATGTTCAAAGCAGAACAGGCTGTGCCTGCTCCGAGGCAGCCTCACTGGCGGTGCTCTGGAACATCCCAGACTGCGCCACACAAAGTGGGCCAACCCAACCTAGGGCAACGGACAAACACGGAGCTGCTGTCCATCTGTTGGGCGGATTCACGGTGCAGCTCCACACCTGGATGTCCCGTGCCACATTCAGCACCATGGAGTTGTGGGTGCCATCCTAGAATGTTGGGCAAGCTCCCGCAACTCTATGGTGTGTGTGTGTGTGGGGTGGGGGGCAGTGTACAGGCTGACTGCAGCCTGGAGAAACCATCAGTCCATCTGTTGCGGACCCAGGAAGGCCTGGAAGCAGGGGGGCATGGGAGTATATCCCCAGAGCAGCTCTGGGGGTGACCGGACTCCACGTCCATCTAAAAGCACCCCCTGTGTCACAGGCAGCCTTTCCTACAGGTGCCTTGAGGGCTTCAAAAAGCTGCAAGGGCTGACAGTGGCCAATTAAGTTCCAAAAGGTTTGTGAAGCATTGCTGTATAGGACCAAAGCCTAAGGAAACCAAACTCTTTGTTGGAATATGTTGAAGGTAAAGGGTAACGTTTTTGTAGCCTAAGGGCACTTTTAAACTATCCCGCTCACAAGCGAGATCATTCACTGCCGGCATCTCCCCCCTGCCTTCCTCTCTACGATGCGTCTGATGTTCAGAAGAGCATCAGACCCGTCGCAGAGACTATGTGCGTATGCGCATCCTTCTGTGCGTGTGCACGCTAGAAAGGGGACCCGGAAGTGCGGCTTAAAGCCGGCACATCGGGGATCCGTGTTAGAGGGGGAAGGATCGCCGGGCAGGTCTAACGCGGGGAAGACCCAGCTTCAAAGCAGGTTAGACTTTTAGACGAGCACAAAGAAAGGCGGCTGATCAAAGGATCAGCTGTGTTTCTTGTCTCATTTAAAAGCACCCTATGTATTGTGTTTGAAATATATGGACCCTTTGGAACAAAACCTTTGAGCCCCCCAGGCAAGGTGGACTCATTTGATCATCCTTCCAGTGTAAATACATTGAGATCCATTAATCCAGATTGGATTACTGAGCAGTGTTTTTGCCTTAGAGGCTAGTGAATCCCATCCTTCTGCTTTCCTCTCCCTCTCTTCCTTTTGATTTTAAGGCTGTGGCATTGGTGCCTAAAGACTCCTGTGAAGATTGTGTGTGCACTGGGACACTGGACCCTGCTACACAGATCAACCAGATTAAATGCACTCCACGAAAGTGCTCAACTGATTGCACTCAGGTAAGTCATTTTGATACCGCTCCCCCTTCTCTACTCCCTCTTGTCTTGTCTTCATCTTCAGGGTTCTTCATAAACTTGTTCATTCCCACTTGGGAACCTGGCCCTCCCCTGGCACCACCCTCATCCATCCAACTCTCATTCTCCCTGAATCATCTTTGCCTCTACTCCCATACTGCCCCCTATGCCAGGAATTGTCTCCCTGGAACATATTCGGTCTGCGTCCTACTTTACTTCAAATCTCTTCTAAAAACAACTACCTCTTTTATCATGCTTAATCCCAACTCCTTACCTCCCTAGATTGCTCACTGATACTCCTTCTACTCTCCTGTCATTCAAGGTCCCCTTCTCCCCTGTAACTAGTTTAAGAACGTGCACTTGTGACTTCTCAGCTTTGTGTACGTGTCCTGGTCTCTCCCTATGTTCCTCTCCCTCTTGTCTCTCCTTGACTGTAAGCCCTTGGGGCAGAGACCTCTCTCTAATTAATGATTGTTCAGTGGTGGGTGCATTACTGGTGCTATATAAACCATAACAATATTAATAGTAATTAATAATTAATAAGCAACTTCTGCTTTTTAGCTGTCTCAGGAAAAGTAGGTTTTTGTCCAGGTCTAGTACACTTTGGAGTCTGAGACTGTATCCTTTGAGGGCTCCGGCTCAAGGGTCCCCTAAGGGTAACTCAAAAGTAAATAAATAAATAATAAGATAACATCATCCTGCGTATACATAGATTATTTGAGCAAACAAGATATTTACTTTTCACATGTATCTCCTGTATAAGAGATGAGAGGAGGAACCAACTTCATCTTGAAGCTGATCTTGCATCTAAATTTTTGCAGCCTCCACTTGCAGATGGGGATCATCTTCCAGTCATTATGATGGGAGAAAAATTTCCTCTTGTGGTGAGACCGTTGCCTGAATCCTGCCTTAGAAATAATTAGAGTTAAGTACTGGTACTGATTTTTCAGGGTTAGACTCACCTTTAAAATATAATAATAATAATAATAATAATAATAATAAATAAAACACAACATCTACATTATGACATAGATGGCATAAATAATTTATAACTCATCCCTCCAGAAAGAGAGTAAAAAGATCAATAGTAGAAATCACAGTAGGCTGCATGGGAAAGGATTGGGTCCTTACCCCATTGACGATTGTGTTTGCTTTACCCTTATGCTGACTAGTGAGGCAGAGACATAGGGCATTTTTAGACAGACCTGGGGATGGCTACCCACAGCAGGTTTAAACGGAGGCGGCAGCAGCCACGGTCCACCATCAGCCCGCACATGCCCTACTTCCTGCACCATGGAGCTGTGGGTGGATCGCCAGCCGCCACTCTAGGGCTGCCACACACAACTCTATGGTGGTCGGCAGGGCAACCCACGACCAGGAACAGAGCTGTAGCAGCCGTCCACCCTTTAGACAGACCACTGCTCCAACCCCAGCCAGTGTTCCAGGTTTGAGCATCCCACTCTACTGCAAGTGGAGCGGGCCCAGATCAGACGACACTTGCTCTGCTTCTGCTCCGCCTCACTCTTGGGTGACTTGCCTTAACATGGACGGGCCACCTGGGGGTGAGGCAGCTCAGAGATGAAGCAGGTGTCCATCTAAAGACACCCACAGAATGTTAATAGACACAATGCTGGCCTGATTCACCCACTATGGCCCGACTGAGCCAGTGCCTCAGCCCACGTGTTTGTTTCCGAGCTGCCAGATATGGGCCCAGTACAGACCCTAACAGAGTAGGTTGCTGGCCTGGAAATGTAGGCTTGGAAGGAATTGGGCCCACAGTCAACAGCCAAAGGCTGCCTAAGCGGACCATAGCAGGCCAAACCAGAAAGACGCATCTTTCCCATACCAGCCCAGCCCTGTAAGGGGTTGTCATGGCTGCCTGTCATGGTGGGGCAAGGGGTACCAGGAACAGCGCAGGGGCAGGGCCAGCCAGTCGCACATCGCTTCATGTACTTCTTCCCCTGCCGGGTCAGGCCGGAGAAATGTTTATTCCATTCCCTACCTGCCCCAGCTGGGGGTGGGCAGGGACAGCCTCCCCCCACCCCTTGCACCAACTGCACATGTGTTTTTACCTATAGACCCTTGAGTTTCCTTCCAGTCCCAAAATTCGGTAAGTGCCTTTCATTCTCCACACTGAAAATACATAACTCAGCCTCTCATGAACTACATAGCTGCAGCTTGTCATATTATTGTTCATCTCATCACTCTAGTACCTGGCAGAGGAAGTCTGCATACCAAGCAGAGTCTGGATTTTGCGGAGCTAGTCAGAAGGCAGAGTTGGAAAAAGCAAGGCTTATCCCATCTGTTGGCTGACGGAGGGGGTTTGTTAGGGGGGCCTGACAATACCAGTGGCAGAGTAGGTGCTGCTGCGTCTTTCTCCATCTCTCTCTTTTTTGGAACCTTTACCTTGTGTGAGGTAGGAGCCTTTTTCAGATGCTTTTGGCTCCCCTTAGCAGCAGAGATGAGGGTGCATGCTCCAGCACAGGGATGGATCCTTAGGCCAGTCCATTTGTATAGATTTGCTATCTAGGCTGAAAACAATTTTTTCCCCAGTTTATTTATTGTTTTATTTATAACAAACATTTATATCCCGCACCTTCCTGCACATTGGCAGCTCGGGGCGGTGAACAACATAACACATAATATAAGTAACATAATATAAAATCCATTTAAAATACTAAAATATTTAAAATACTAAAAATACTACAAGGCAGAAATACTCAAAGGCAAAAAAAAAAACCCTCCCCCAAATCCCCCCTTCCCCGAAGTCCTGGCGGAACAACCAGGTCTTACAATATCTTCAGAAAGAGGGGAGGTCCGGGGATAGGCAGGCCTCCTTCGGGAGGGAGTTCCGCAGCCTAGGTGCGGCCACTGAGAACGTTGTCTCCACTGTTACCACCGGGGATACCTGGGGAACCTCGAGTCGGGCGCCCCTGGCTAACCGCAGGGGCCGCGAAATGACCCAGGCCTGAGGCAGTCTCGCAGATAAGCAGGACTCAAGCTGTTTAGGGCTTTATAGGTCATCACCAACACCTTGAATTGGGCCCGGAAGACAATAGGCAGCCAGTGGAGAGAACGTAGCACAGGTGTAATGTGCTTGCAGCAGCCCGTCCTTATTAGGAAATGGGCCGCCGCATTCTGCAACAGCTGCAGCCTCCGGACCGTCTTCAGGGATAGCCCCACATAGAGTGCGTTACAGTAGTCTAATCTAAAGGTAATGAAAGCATGGATGATGGTGGCTAGATCCGAGTCAGAGACATACGGCCACAGCCGTCACACCAGATGTAAATGGCAAAATGCTCCCCTCGCCACATCCGTCACCTGACAATCCAGGTGGATCTGTGGGTCAAGGAACATCCCCAGATGACAAACCTGAGTGGCCAAAGGGGTACAGACCCCGCTAATGACTGGATCCACCACCCCCTCAGCCCTGCCCACCAACATCACCTCCGTCTTGTCGGGATTCAGTCTCAGATGGCTCGCCCTCATCCAGTCCCCCACAGCTGCCAAGCACTGGGTAAGCACCGAGACTGCTGGGCCTGAGTCTCCAGAAAACAAGATGTAAAGTTGTGTATTATCAGCGTACTGATGACATCATATGCCAAGCCTTCTCATGACCTCACCCAGGCTGCATATACACGTTGAACAGGAGAGAACACAGAATAGAATCCTGCGGGACTCCACATGTGAGGTCCCAGGGAGATGATGTACCTTCCCCGAGAACCACCCGCTGAGTTCTTCTGGCCAGGAATGAGCGGAACCATTCAAGAACAGTTCCACGCACCCTGGCCCGGTCCCCCAGCCTTGTCACCAGCATTTCACCACCAACAGATCCAATAAAAGTAAAATAGATTATCTGCCCTGATCCAATTCACAGCATAGGTCATAGATTATCTGCCCTGATCCAATTCACAGTGTAAGTCATTGACCAAGGCCACAAGTGCAATCTCCGTACCAAACCCAGGGTGAAAACCAGACTGCGAGGGATCAAGAAAACTGACCCAGTCCAGATGCCCCTGTAGCTGCCAGGCCACCACTCGCTCAATAATCTTCCCTAAAAAGGGAAGGTTAGAGACTGGCCAATAGCTGGCTAGGGAGTCAACATCCAAAGATGACTTCTTGAGCAGAAGCTGCACCACCGCCTCGTTGAGGTGGCTCGGCACTCCGCCCTCCCTAAGGGAGGCATTGATCACTAGGGGTGGGACTACTGGATCATCTGGTATCCGATACTGCCGGTATTTTGGTGTACCGGCAGTATTGGATTATTCCGGTATTATTGGGTCCAGTACTGGATCCCCCGTGCCGGATTTTTTTACATTGCGGCCATTCAAATGAATGGCTGCAATGTAAAAAAAAACCACAAAAA
>QEPC01008071.1:3059247-3077026 GCA_003113815.1 Sphenodon punctatus
TTTGACCACGCTTCCCGGGACCTTCCCCCGGCTAGCCCGGGAAGCGTGGTTCAAACGGACCCCATGTGGTGATTGACCGTGGTCAACATCTGGCGCGCCGCAAACAGACGTTCGAGACACGGTGACCACAGGTGGGTATTCACCGTGGTTCACCGTGATCTCGTAACGTCTGAAATCACCCAATGATTCCCAGCCGGGGACAAAGCATGCAGCGTCGCTGCCAGGCAACCAGCAACAACACAGACCAGGGAGGGAGATTTAAAGGGCACATGACAGCAGCCGGGACGAGCCGCCCCGGCACCTTCTGGGTGCTTTGACCACAGCCTGGCCTGGGATCGGCGTAATGTCTGTTGCGCTGCCCCAGGCCATGGTCCAGTGGTCTGATTCCCTGCCGTGGTCCTGGTCCCGTCATGTCTGTTCGGGACTTTCCTTGACCACGAGGGGTGGTTAATCTGTTCACCCCCGCCGGGAATCCACTGTGGTGAATCGGGACCGCGTAATGATTGAAATCACCCAATGTTTCCACATGTTGACATTAGCTGTGTATATTCTCGTGTTTGTGTGCACATTTGTACACCAATAGTGGGAGTGACTGCCCATCAAACCTCAATCTGCAGCTGTAGAAAAAACTGGAGCAGCCATCCTGGGTTTTGAGGTAACATAACCAGTGCAAGGATAGCTGTGTGGATTTTTTCATGGGCAGGTGTTAGGCAATAACTCATGCCTAACAGAAAAGCTGGTCTGAATTTTTTTTGTTATTTTTTAAAAAAGAAATCGATTAAAGAAATCACAAAATCAGTCCCTTACAAAGGCCAGACTTGAACCCTTGACCTAATGATTTTTTCAAGAGGAATACTTAGAAATTATAGTTCTCCATTGATGCTCCCAAAGGCTGACAATTTTCTCAGGTGCTAGCAAACCCTATTTTTCTCCCTGCAAGGAGAAGAGTCATTAAGGAGCCATTAAGGAGTCACAGAGGAAAACAGAGAATCCCTTAACTACAGCATGGGAAGAGTTGTTCTGAGCTTGCCTAGAGAAACCTTTTTGGCTGGTTTGGCTCTTTCATGCTGGAGCATTCATCACACTGTCCCCATTGATGGTTTGCAAATTGCTCTCTCTCCCCTCCCTTCTTAATGCACGACTTTGCAGTAGTTTTCCATGACTGTGGGACAGATAACAAAAGAGTTGTTAAATCAGGGACATCCCTGAAACTCCAGGAGATTTTAGAGAGATGGCGCTATCACGTATTCATCTAGTGCCTCTCTAAAACTCTACGTTTGTTTTTGTATTTGATCATTTTAGTAAGATGAAGATAGTAAACTGGTCCAATCAAAGCTATCATCATATGAACTACTTTGTCTCCATCTCTTACATTTGGGACCAGCGCGGGATCCACACTCATTCTGGATATTTTTAATGAGTCAGACAGAACTTGAGTTCATTGTATCATTTCCCCCCCAAACATTGGTTTGGTTATGTTTTTCTGCAACTGGAATAAGTCTAAGAGAGGAAGGTTTTCCCTCCCCAGGTCTCCCATTGTCACATGACTGTAAAATCAATCGGACAAAGCAATATATCACTCACAAGAACTGTAAATCGACTTCTCCAGTGGTGGTGCCATCCTGCAAGGGGACATGTACCAGCTACTCTGTGTAAGTAAAGCACTCTTCCTCCATCCTTCATGCCTCCTGTTCGCTTGGAACATCTCAGCTACTGCCTCCATTAACCATATGTTCACAATCCTCTGAAAAGAAAATATCAGAAAGATGAGGGAGCAGAGCACCAGGGCTTTAAACTTGAGTGTTTAACAGACATGACAGTGGCCTGCTTTGGCCCATGGACCACTATCACATTTGTTAAGGGGCATCCAGATGTTTGTCCTGGAGTTTCCCTGAGCATGGTGATGGCTAGCCTGGGTTGTGACTCCTGAGACCTTTGTAGTTGCAGCCTGTGCTAGCTGCTGTCACAGCTGGGGAAGACCTGCCCAACTAGTCTACAGCGGCCTATCATGTGTGGTAGCCCACTGTTCTCTGCCCAGTCCAGAATGGCCCTCATGAAGGGTGGTCATGATGGCTGTCATTGGATGCCATGGCCGTCCATCATGGTGGGGAGGTGGGCCTCTGGGTGCAGTGTGGGGTCAGCCGCACATTTCTGTGGCACCCCCCGCCTCCGGGCCAAGCCACATGAACATTTGTTCTGCAGCCGGACCTGATCCTGACACACCCCAGTCCGGATCAGTTCATGACGACGGCACTCATGAACTCTCCTGCTCCCAGTATTCTCCTGCTTCTTGGAAGCAGAAGTAATTATAATGCTCTCCTCCCCATCTCCTACTTCTAGGTTTTGCTAGCAGACAAGAACAAGAAAGCAATAGCTAGTGCAGGCCTTCTTAGACTTTTTAGACCAACCCCCTTTCCTCTTCTCTGCTCCCTTGCTTACTTGCTCCCACCCCACCCAGGTGAAATGGCTATCCATGCAGATAACAATCACCCTCAGATTCCCCCATTAACTGAACTGATGCTTGGCCACTGCATGGTAACCATTTATTAACCAACAGTTTAATTAAGTTACCTGATTACCATAGTATCACTTTGTCACATTCCCTTTTCCTGTGTATTCTGCAATTTACCATCTAGTTCCATTTGCCCATAATTCCTTTCCTGGTTCCTCCCTGGACTCTGGTTTCAAGTTTAACTCCATTTCCCACTGGATATCTGGTTCAAATCTTCTGTATTCCATTTTGCTTTTGGTCCTCAAGTAAACCGGAAATGACAGAATGCAGAAAAACTTTAATCAATTACATGATAAATCAGTTATGTCATAAGGATAAATATTAATAATTAACAGTAATAACAATTATTTATTTATATAGTGGTCCTCTTCCAAATGTTGTTAGCGCAGTTCACAACTTGAATACAATAATATAATACAATCAAATATCACAAAACCACTAAAAATTGATATAAAACCCATTTAAAAGGAGAAGGTAAAGGGAGAGGAAAATACATCTATGGGGGGAAATACATTAAGGGGAACCAAGAGAGGATCCTCTTAAAGCACCACGTGCTTTTTGAAGGTGAGGAAGATGGAGCTAAAATGAATGTCTGGCGGGATCAAATTTCACACTGAGAGTTCCGCCACAGCAAAGGCCCGATCACCTGCCAACTTAAGGTGTGATGGTGGGATCCCCTAAAGAGCGGGTAGTGTCTGAGTGCAGATAGCAAATAGGGTGAGGTTCCAGGAATAGGTCTTGACTGTAAAGTATTAATTAATATTAATTAAATATTGGCTTCAGCCGCAATAAACTAAACTAAGTAATTAATACTAATTAAGTAGTTAAGTTATCAAATAATATTTTGCAAGTAATACAGAGAAGAGGAAAGTGGGGTTGGTCTTAAAGGGTGGAGAAGGCCTGGACTAGCTGTTGCTATCTTGTTCTTCATTATTGCTAGGAACACCCGGAAGGAGAGGCAAAGCAGGAGAACACTGAAGTTACTTCTGCTTCCAGGGAGCAGGAGAACGTATATTATTGATCCTACATTCGCACCTACCCTGCCCTCCTAATCCATTAATCTGTGTTTTGGTTAATCGGTTATCCACTGTAGCATGCAATTACTGATTGGTTAACCAACTAGGTGTCTGGAATTTTGGTTATTAATTGCAGTTATGGAATTAGTTTCCAAAATGGTTCCAGTAAGCTCATGAATTTTAATTGATTTGTGTCACACCAATAAGGATGCATGGTACAGAACTGGGCAGAGCTGCCACCATTATGGAAAGTCTCTAAGGTTTGGTAGCCATGTCCCTCATGCTCCCCAGGGAACATTCCACACCTCCTCAAGGAGACACAGCCTAGAGGCTGATGACCACTGAGCTAATGAACCTGTTTGTGTGTTTGTTCCAACCAGGTATTCACTTGATAACAGAAAAATGAAGCACAAATGCATGTGCTGTCATGAATCAAAGAGCCATGAGGAGAAGGTGGAGCTGGTTTGCTCTGAAAAGAAACGAATCGAATACACATATATTTATGTAGATGAATGTAGCTGCATGGATATAGAATGCCCAGAGAAGTAGCCATGAAACCCAAAGAGTCGGAGAAGCAACTCTGCTTTTAATTGTAATGCTTCATCTGCCAGTAGTTTGGATTTTTCTTCTGAGTGGAGCATGTAATTTTTGTCTAGCCCTTCCAGTAACTTGTTCTGGGGCATTACTTTTGAAATTTAAAACTGATTTCAAGCTAGAAGCACTTCTGTGACTCCTGCTTCAGCAAGCTGGACACTTAGCTAAGAAAGTCTCCCTCTGAACATTTGTCAAATAAACTGAATTTCAAAGCTGTCTTAGTTTGCTCTTGCAATTATACTTTTAGCTTACATGTATGTTAAGGGCTTCATTCACTGATATTATTAATAAGAATTATAGTGCTTCAAAGGCAGGGTTGTGGCAGGAGGAGGCAGAGGGCTTGGTACCCATGCCAAAATTTTGGAACCTCAGCCACTGGAGCAATTCATAAGGATCTGAGCCAAATGACAGAAAGTACGGTGCAGTCATCCTAGTGGATCCTCAGTAGGGCTGAAACAAGCAGCTAAATTGCCGCTTGCAGGAAATTTTTACAGATTGGGAACCGTGATCACTTTCCCGACCATTTCCTAATATCAATGAGATTTCTCGATTCTCATGAAACCATGAGATACTGTCCCGATTTACTGGCTTTCTGCTTACCGTTTACTGTTCATTTACCTCTTACTGCAATGCTGAGGGTACTGTTTTTCTTCTAAGTTTGTTGTTAACACATTTCTGAGTCAATCACTGTATGAATATCCCACCCCCTTAACCTCTCTGCAGCTCCCCTTAAGCGCCACTCCAGTGCATCCAATCAGAATCCTTGTTCCCTTTGCTTTGACCAATCTGAAACTGGATTGCAGATTAGTAAAAGAATCTGCGTACCAGCCAATGAGTGGCAAGGAAGTACAGAGATTTCCCATTTTGGCAAAATCTTATTTTAGCCCTAATCCTGAGCACTACAAGAAGGGGATCCACAGCATCTAAAGCAGGGAATCAAACCAGTCAGTTTAGCTTAGACTGAAGTTGTTTTGGGTCAATAACCAGCTTGGTATACCCAAACTGGTTCACATAGAAAAACATCACATTATGAGAGCGCTGATTTGCATGGGGGGCCAGCGGGGAACAAGTTAATGGATCTAAATTTGTCACAAATGTCATGTTTCTACCTTCCATTTTGCACAATATTAAGCCGAAGAACAGAACATTGCAGCAACTGCCATGATCTCACTGCAAGGCCCTTTTACATGGATGCCCCCCCCCCTCCACCTCCTACTGGGTGTTCAGGCAGGTGTGCGGTGGGGTGTGTGGAGGGGGGGATGGGTGTGCGCCTGTAAAAACACCACAGGCAGTGGGTGGGGGTGCATATGCACTCCTGGCACAAACACACCTCCACCCATCTCCCACCCACGGAGTCATCCGACAAAACAGAGGAGGCTCCGTGGGTGTGCACCCATGGGAATGGGCGCACACCCACCTCGCCCCACTGCCAGCGCACACTCATCCCCCCCACCCAGCAGCGCCGTGTGAAATTAGCTATAGTGGAAGAGTTGGGGAAATAAAAATCCATGTGGCCATGTCCCAGTCTTCCTCTAACCACCTCTAGGCTTCCTTGTCTCTTTGCATAAATAACTGCAGCCCCCAACCCCTTGGGGGAAGGGCTGGTAGTAACCCCCCAAGAGCCAGAACTCCAGTGAACCTTCCTATTCCGTTTTCCCCATTGCCTGGACTGATGCCTCCCTCAGACTGTATGAAGTCTGGGCAGGATAGAAGGCAGACACTGGGCACCACCAGCTCACTCAACTTTGAACTGAGAGGAGACAGTAGCTGCTCCCCTCACTCCACGCTGTCTGTGATCCTGCAGGAACCCGCAACCTGGAGCTTTCACTATGGTCTCTCCCAGGGCCCAGTCTCTGTCCCAGGCCCTCTCCCCCAGTTCCTTTCGATTTCATGGTGAGACTACGGTGGACTTCAGTCTTAAAGCCCTCGGACTCCCACCTGCTGCTCCTCAGCCCTTCAAGAGAGCAGAAAGCCAGGACAAACCCAACGTGTATAAAAATCCTCCCAGACATTCCTTGTGTGTGCTTGCAATGCTTTTAACTGTGGGGCTTAGGGCTGCCACTTTAGGTATATTTTTCCAGGCCACTTATGTAAAATACATGATGCAGGGCCTGCATTGGCACCTATGGTACCAATGCAGGCCCTGCAACATGTATTATTTGTACGTGGCATGGAAAAATATACCTATGGTGGCAGCCCTAGTGGGGCTACCAGGAGGGGGTGGCGGTGAAAGTATTTGCATAGCCTTCAACAGTACTTTTTTGCCTGGTAGAGTAACGGGTTTTGTTATCTTGTACTGGGCTCCCAGCAATGCAAGGTTAGTACTGGGTTCAAGGGGGGAGGTGGGGGATCATTAACACCTCATTCATTCAACTGGAGAAATTGCTGGGAGTTCCTTGCCTATTGTTTATTCATTGCTGGGTGGTGGGCTTGGGACACCTTTTCGACTTTAACAAGCTTGGGATAAGCACTGCTATCAAAGAAGCAAGAAAAGTAACACCCAGACGGGAGGAAGATGTGTGCCTGGGATTAAGAGGAAAATTATGAAAAGGCCCTTTTCACACAGACACTCTAACATTGATAAAATGGGTGCTACATTTTATTATACATGTGGCAGGGCTGCAGGTGTGCTCTATGGGTGCCCTGCCACATGTATAATAAAATGTAATACCCATTTTATCGGTGTTAGAGTGTCTGTGTGACAAGGGCCAAAGGTAGGAGGCGAGTGTGTTTGTGAGAGAGGATTCTTTAGCTGCTGAAAGGGACAACGAAAGGGACTGGTTCCACCTGCGATCCTCTCTGAGTGCCTTTAAAACTAAAACTTTAGCGCCAAAGAGAATGCACACATTTGAGAATTTTGACTTTTTAATAGGCTGAGTTGTTACTTGAACCATCAGTCCTGCATGTTCAAATATATGTGTGCACAGAGTCTCTCATGCAGACATTTTTTTTCCAGCTCACATCCCCAAAGTTAGTCAATGCGATATTACACATTTTCATGAACACATGCAAATGTATGCAAATTAGGTGTAGTATAACATGTACCTATTTCTCTCTGGCAAATATTGGGTATACATATGGAAGGGGGCAGAAGCACAGCCTGGGGCTGTCGTACCACATCAATTTTTAGTTGAAACCATATACTGAACCGGTAGCCTGAATTATTATTATTATTATTATTATTTATTTATTTTATTATTTTGTTCAGTTCCAGTTTGGTTCAACAAAGACATTCAAATTTCAAAGAATGATTCCGGTTCTGTTCTGGTTCAAGAAAAAATAAAGATTAAAACTGGTTTTCAATTCAGGTTTGGTTCAACTCTGCAATCTAAAACTACATTTTTCAGGTTATTTGTAGTCAGGTTATTTTTCCCTTTTAATCACACAAACTAATGTTTAACTGAAATAAACTAATGTTTAACTGGAATGCAGACAGGATCACCAAGCCGGTTTCATTTATGTCCACTGAGAAGGAATGAAATCCAGACAATACTTGTAACACTCTCTCCTAAAGAAGCTCCTTAGCCAGCTTCATAAATCACTCATTCCAATCTAACGGTTGGTCCAGTTGGGTAGAGGTTGCATATGGCCCAGCAGTAAAGGCTATTGACAACAAATGACCACTAGGTGTTAGCCCTGTGCCATGGGCAATGTACAGTGGAGGCAGGATACACTGGTCTGTTTTTCTTGCCCCTGTAAGGTTTGGGGGTTTAGTAAAAGGCAAAAGGTAAACTGTAGATGGCTGTGAGGTGGGAGGGGTGGGTGGAAGGGAGGGAGAAAGGGGAAGAGTGACACACGAGTACAGAAACTGGTGAAAGTTATCAAAATGAGATGTAATTCAACATTGTAAGATGAAAGTGCTGTAAATTTGAACAAATGGTTAATAAAGTAAAATCAAGAAGAAAAAAAAAGGGTTTGGGGGTTTGTGTGTGGGTATGCTAAAGGGATTAGAAATCAAGAACTCAACGTATTTCTGGCAGTGGAACTCCCAAGACTGCAAATGTATGATGTGCCTGTATGGCTCACCACTGAAGTTAGGGCTGCCACCAGTCCAGTTTTCACCAGTCAGTCAAGGAATTGTGGGGGTGTCTGTCTGGGGTCTGGATTCGAATGTCAGATGTCTGCAAACTGAAGTCCTGAACCAGCATCACCACCTGTAATCTCGACACCCTTATCCCCTTGCACCCACTCTCTGCCCCCACTTACCCTGCACTTTAACCTGTCCCTTACCTACACTGCACCCCCACGTCCCTGTCCACTTGTTTGCTACAATATGGCCTAGCTGCCTTTGTGCAAAAAAAAACCCTCCACCCACCACCAGCACCTACTCCCAGCCTGCAGCTATCCTAGCCCCAATCAACCTGCTGCTCCTCTGCACCCCTTGCGCCCATCTACTTTGTATCCCCATACCTCTGCACCCAGCTGCGGACCCATCTTTTTTATTTGCTCAGCCGCACTATTAGACTCTGGACTTTTTATGAAACTTGCATAAGTTTACATGAACTAACATATGAAAATTAACACTGTCCAGTTTTCTTCTTGGGGGCGATGCAGCAACCCTCACTGGAGTTAATGGGCTTCTGTGTTGGGACATCCCATCGCTTTTTCCTGGTCCATTACAAAACCAGTGGAAGCATCAAACAAATTCTTTAAGCCGTCCAGCTCAATTTATCCTGCTCTGCCTTGCTCCTAGACCTGATCTGACCCCTGCCTGGGCCCTGTCCCTGATCTAGCTCCTGCCTGGACACTGATCCCAATCCCATTCCATCCTGGCCATGATCTTAACCCGCTTTTGGACTTGATGTTGCTTTATTTTCCAACCCTAGGGATGGGCGAACAGAACTGAGTTCGGAAATTCGGTTCAGTTCAGAAGTTTGGTTCGGTCGACTGAACTATTCAAATTCGCTCTGAACTCCGAACTTCCGAACCACGTTCGCCCATCCCTATCCAACCCAGACTTTGCCATACCTGACACTTGGCTGCCAGGAGCAGTTAGCCCATACTGTAAGAGCTGAGAGAACTTTGTGCTATGACAAGCCCATTTTTCACCGGCAGCTCAACCCTTAAAGTGCTCTTTACCCCCACTGGAGTGAAGGGGGCTCTCTAAGGATTGAGTCGTCCATGTTTTTCAGTGTCCCCATCTTGAGACTCCAATACAACTGTGCGATCCAGACAGCAAGAACAAAACCATGCAAAGTCTATCGAATAACAATTGGGATCATATAACCTCATCCATGGATGCCATGACCCTCCTTGGGGTGACCAGACATAACCTGGGATCCTCTGTTCTAGAGGTCCTTCCAATAACACATTGGCTTGAGCCCTGACCTGGATCCAATTCAAAGAAACAGATTATCTCAGCCACCTGTATTTTCAATGAATTAATATCAATGTTACCAAATAGCTAGCATCATCATAATCCTTATTCTCTATTAGTGAACTATAAATGCTTCTGTTATTAAGCTCTAACTATAAAACTCCATCAACCAAAACCCTGTTACCCCCAAAACATACTTTCCTATTCTCTGGATTTAGGCCTTGTTCTCCTTGGCAGATTCCTAGAGCCTGATAGACAGCCAGATTTTTTTTTCTAGCTTAGTCCAAGCAAATCTGACAGAATCAACTAAGTACTTTCACTAAACTTGTAGAAATTTTAAAACTCCCCTCTTAAAATCACTGAGTTGGACAACCCAGTTGTTCTCCCCTTTAGTATGCACTCCCCTGAGAGGATCTCCTAGCTTCCTCAAAGGAGTCCTGCCTGCCTCTTTCAGACATTTCCCACTTCATTTTCATAGGAAAAGGTGAGAGAGAAAAACCCTCCCAGGTCCGCTCTTTTAGCTGCCTCAAGAGAGCAGATGCAGATTGTCCAAAATCTATGGATTGAACACTCCTCTAAGGCTCCATTCATTTCCTCTTTCCATGTCTTTCCCCTAGAAGGCAGCAGAATGTTATTTCCCCTTGAGCACAGAGAGTCTGACATTAGTTCATTGATTATGGGTTCATCAAGAGCAAGGTGATGCTGGTGCGGAGGGCGGCGGGGTTGGCATCCCCCATCATTGATGGGGTTTGCCCTCAGCTGGTCCCTCAGATTCTTAGTCTGGGAGTGCTCCTTGATTCCCAGCTCCTCCTGGATGTCCAGGTGGGGGCTGTGGTGAGGAGCGCATTCCGGCAGTTACATCTGGTGCGGTAGCTTCAGCCATATGTCTCAGACTCCGACCTGGCCACTAGGGATGTGCGAACGTGGTTCGGAAGTTCGGAGTTCAGACCAAACTCGAATAGTTCGGTCAACTGAACCGAACTTTCAAACCGAACTTGAATTCGACCAAACTGTTTGGTTTAATCCGAACCAGTTCAGAAGGCCAAAAAACCCGGTTTTGAATGTACAAACTTGGTGCGAAAGTTCGGAATTCGACTGAACTCAAATAGTTCAGTCGACCAAACCGAACTTTCGAACTGAACTCGATTTTTGAATTTCTGACCTCGGAGTTCAGGAGTAAAGGAGTTTTCTTGCAGAGGGTGGGTAAAGGGATATAGGATGAGTGAGGTTTACATGCTTGGGGTGAAGTGGCACTGGGTGTGTCCCTGCAGATGGCGTGAGGCAGCACTGAACATATGTCTGTGGCTGGGCTAAGGCGTGCTGGGCAAGCCCATGTGGATGAGGGAGAGGTATCACTGGGCATGTCCATGTGGATGGGGTGAGGTGGTGCCAGGTATATGTAGAGTGTGGATTGAATGAGTATGTTTTGGCTGTGCATGGAAAGAGGGTCAACAATTGTTTTGTTTTGCTTTGTTTTGTTTTGTTGGGATTCCAATATAACTAGGGTTGCCCCATCCCTGACATATTGTAGCATGATTAGAAATGACTTATGCCGGGGGGTATGGACTGAAAGGAACTTCAGTCTTCTCCCTTTTCCTCCCTCCTAAGTGGTGCTAATCTACCATGACCATGTGAATTGGCCGGAGACCAAAGCACATGGAGGTTTGCATGTCTCTGAGCTGAGGGCTAATCCAGTGCAGTAAGCAACAGAAGAAATGTCAGTTTCTATGCCTAACCTTGGACTAGATAGAGGTCATCACTCTCCAGAGCCAGTCCTTTTCACAAGCTCTAAATTCAGCCCTTTGATTTTTTAAAAAAGCTATAGTTACTGAGAGAAGCAAAGACTTTGTCAACATTATCTATTTTTGTAAACAGAGCCAATCCTTTGGGTCATAAATTGGTGTGGTCCCATGGAGGTCAACGACAGGCCTCTTGAATGGACTAAGTTTAAGTTATACAGGTGGCTGAATCAGGTAGCTTTTCTTATGGTGCTGTAAAGATAATCAGTGTTTACTCGGGTGTACAGGAGCTAGAGTTGCACCTCAACTTAATACCATACACCATGGATTCATATTTCTCTGTTACTCTTTACTCTGCAAGTTTCTGGGCAATTCATAGGCATCATTTTCAGTCCTAGAAGGCAGCCAGGTATTACTTTCTATTAGAGAGGGTTTGCAATGCAGAGGCATCCTTAGCACAGTACCCTTGGTGGCTGCTGTGCTCAAACTTGCCAATAGGTACCCCCATCATTAGATCTTCCATCACTCCGAACCAAATAGAAACATAGCAGGAAACTCCTTCCTTCCTTTGATTTCTATCCCCCCTTTCCCCAAATGCTCAGGGTGGCAACTAATATAAAACAGCGATAAAAATATAAAATGTACAAAAATAAAACCCCAATAAACTATAAACTATATTAAAATCCAGTTAAAACTAATCCCCAAACCTTATCACCACTTGTCAAATGTCTGACCAATGACAATAGACAGATAAGGACAATAGAGATAGAAAGATAGAGATAGATAGAAAGATAGGGACAATAGGAAAGATAGGCCATGAAGCGCTTTGAAGGGGAGAAGTCCCCTTCACTGCCAAAATGGCGGCGACGGGGTGATTGTCGCGTTTCCCCCCCCCCCCTTGGTAGGGAGAGATGCAGAAAATGGCTGGCGAAATGGGGCTGTTAGAGAGCCCCGTTCGCACCCTTGGAGGAGGTTGCTGTAGCAACCGTCCTGAGAGCGAGGTTGCGCATGCGCACCTCGCAGGACCAGGAGGACACGCCCCTTTTAGGAGGGGCGTTCCTCTGTTCGCCGCATGGAGCGGCATTCCCAAAGCAGAGGGCAGAGAAGCAGCAGCAAGAATTGATTGCTGCTGCTCCACTCCGCTGTTAGCTAATTGGAAATGTTTGAGGTGGCCATGGGGCACTCAAACAAGAAGACGGGAGGGGGAAAGAAGAAGGCTCCCCCGACGCGCCAGGAGGGAGAACGTGATGGGGCCCCAACTGAAGCAATGGAGGAGGGCGGTGAGACCCTTCCAACCCGTGCCGCCATGATGGAGCGGCTATGGGAATGCGAGGCCCTCTTAAGGGCCCGGGCCCCCAATGTTCAACAGGGAATGTCCTGTACGGAAAGGGGGACAAGGGGAGAGGTGGCCCCACCCTTTGGGGACAGCATAAGCGGCCTCAATCCCCATGGGGGGATGGGGGGGATCCCCCTCCCCCCCGGGGTGAGAGTGAGAGGGGAGGTGGGCCCACTTTGCCCAGCAAATGAAGGAGGTGAAAGGGGGTTATTGGAGCTAACCCCAGGGGAGGGCTCAAGCGGCCTCAACACCCAGGGAGGGATGGAGGCAACCCCACTCCCCTACGGAGGTCGGGAGAGAAGAGTAGTGGGCCCACCAGCCCGTTACAGGGATAGCCAGTATGTAGGCAGCCCCTACCAGGGCCAACAACAGCAGTGGCAGGAAAGGGGGCAATACACCAATCCAAGAACCCCTCACGAAAGTAATAGCGGCCCGATGGGGCAGGATCAAGGGGTGGGGGAACACATCCTAGCAATGAATCCCCCAGGAGGCATGGGCCCCAGGGGACAAGCAGAATATCAGGGAGGGGGGCAGGACTGCATGAGCATGTACCCTCAGGGAGCTATAGATACAGCGGGGGCACCAGGCCTAGCCCAATACCATGACCAGGTCCAGCAGAGCAGGAACCAGGGCCCATGGCTCTGGAGCGGGGGTCCCGCTCCCTCTCTATTTTCCAGGCCCCTACAAGATGAGGGTTCGCCCCCAGCAGCCAGGCGACGAGTGGAAGCAACCGACGACAGCGAGCAATGTGGGGATGAGGACATTTGGAGGCAAATACGCGCCATCGAGGATGAACTACACGCTCGAAGAACAACAGCAGTGACTGGACCAAGCAGTCTCCCCTCAAGAACACAGGCAGCGGCATCGACGAGCGCACAAGGTGAACGCAACACTGTAGAGGGTAATAGAGCCAGCAGGACAATGGTTAGCAGCTCCCCAGGACAGGGATTGACCACACCGGGGAACAGTACAGGGCAAGCGACGGTGGCACCTAGGGGTTCAGTACCGCAGGAAGGAAGGCCAGGACAGTGCGTATCTGCCCCTCAACTGATGTGTTTAAACGGGGGTTGGGTGTGGGTAGCACCGGCACTTCCCCCACCAATAGGTTCGACGGGTCACACACAATTGTGGTCTGGCCCGATCGAAACGACTCAGCGACCTGCCATCTCAGTGGATACCCAACCTATCGGAGCTACAGGGCAAGTAGGAGCCTCACCTGGCGTAGTCCCCCCAACCGTTACCGAGACAGTCAGGGAGAAGCCTACAAGATCTGGGTTGATATCAAAGGATCAAACAGGAACCCTCCCACCCCCACCTCCAGGGGGAGCTATTCCCAGCGTAGCTGCGCCATTTGGGGCACATTTACTGCCAGCTGTGAAAGAAAAAAATTTAAAAGGGGAGTATATAGACATTTATGCTCTATTATTCAGTGACCCAATAGTGGATCACTCTGAGCCCGATGAAGAAAAAGACAAAGAAAAATTCAAGCGCCCAAAAGCCGACCGTAACTGGGCCAATTGGACTGCTGCTTTCGCGGTATACATGGGTGTAATTTTGCAAGCTGATCCCAGCCGGGCGCTAGAGCTCCATAAGTACGCCGACATAGTTCGGCGTGCCTATGGAACAGGACCGGTGGGCGCATGGTTGCGCTATGATGAGGCATTTCGCCACAGAGCTGCCACCACACCTGGGCTCCGGTGGGATATACATGCACCTGACCTTTGGTTAGAATGTATGGTTGATGTCACTAGGGCACCCAGAGCTGACAGTGGACACCCCCTAGTCCGGGGTGGAGTCGCATGGGGGTACGATTCCTTTCGAGCAGACAGCCATGCAGGAGGTCAAGGCACATCGGGCACCTGTCGGGAATACAACAAAAAAGGTCGATGCAATCGCCAATTTTGTAGGTTCCGGCATTCCTTTTCTGGATGCGGGGGTGGACACCCAGCAATTAACTGTTATAGGTCCAGGCAAAAAGGGGCTAAGAAGGGCTATGGCCCAGGGGGAGGAACAGGAAAAGGGGGTACCAGCTCCCCCGCTGGGTCACGTAACACAAAAGGACCCGACCCCAATTAGAATAGAAGCACTGGAAAGAGCGTTACAACGGCACCCAGATAGGGCCGAGGTTAATTACATTGTTAGAGGTTTCAAGAAAGGTTTTGTCATACCGGTGTTTGAGGTGAGTCAGCGAACTGAAGCAAGGAACCTTAAATCAACAATGGGAATGGAGGACACGGTTAGGTCCAAGATCGAGAAAGAAATACAAGAGGGGAGGGTTGTGGGGCCCTTTGTATGCCCACCCATGGGGAACTTCATAGTGTCCCCCTTAGGAATAGTCCCCAAGAAAGCAAAAGGCGAATTTCGCCTAATTCATCACTTATCTCACCCTCGGGGTAGCTCGGTCAATGATGCCATACCCAAGGAGCTTTCAACCATTAAATAATTCAGGCAGGGTATTATTATGACCGGGCTATGCCGATGGGTTGTTCAATTTCCTGCTCGGTTTTTGAACGATTCAGTACCTTAGTAGAATGGGTCTTTACCCGGAGGCTAAAAGGGGGTGCAGTAACGAAATATCTGGACGATTTCCTCATAATCGGCTCCCCAGGCACAGACGAATGTAATGCCGCACTCCATTTGTTTCAAAATGTCGCGGCCGAGCTGGGTGTGCCATTGCCCCCAGAAAAAACCAAAGGTCCAACAACCAAGCTCACCTACTTAGGTATTGAATTGGACACCGAAGTCATGTCTTCCAGATTACCCAGTGAAAAGTTAGTTGGTATAAGGAATAAGATCGAGGAATGCCTTTCAACTCGAAAAATCACAGTGTGAAACCTCCAGTCTCTAATTGGGAGTATAAATTTCGCTTGCCGAGTGGTGGCACCTGGGAGGGCATTTTTATTTTGGTTATACAAGAAATTAAAAGGAGAATTGCCCCTCCATTTTAGGATAAGGGTTACCAGGGAAATGCGGCATGACCTGGGGGTTTGGAAGGCATTCCTTGAAAAATTCAATTATTGCTCCTGCAAGCTGACTTACAAGTTCAATCCGACGCATCAGGTAGAGTTGGTTTTGGTTTATACTTTAGAAATCATTGGTGCAATGCACCATGGCCCAATGAATGGCATCACACCGGAGTTACCAGGGACCTCACCTTTTTAGAGTTATTCCCCATAATAGTTGCAGTGCTCTTATGGACGCGGCAATTCGCCAACAAGACAGTGGTCTTTTGGTGTGACAACTCGTCCGTTGTACACGTAGTTAACTCACTCTCCTCTCGATCACTCAGGGTCATGCAGTTGGTCTGGGCGCTAGTGCTGATGTGTTTGAAAGATAACATCCTTTTCATCGCAAGGCACGTACCTGGAATCGACAACGGGATAGCAGATGCCCTTTCTCGATTCCAGATGGACCACTTTCGGGAATTGGCCCCAGAGGCCTATGCAGAACCGGACCAGCTGCCGGAAGGAATCTGGAGCCTTGGGAGGTAGAAGTGCAGACCACCGTCCAGGGGGCTCTGGCCCCTCGAACACAGGCTGCGTATGGTAGGGCCTTCAGGGAATTTCAAGAATTCAGGGCAGGTAAAGGATGGGGGATTGGGTTTCCCATAGAAGAAGCCGAAGTCCTCCAATTTAGCTTAGCCCTACATAAACGGGGCCTAGCTGGGGATACCATAGCAGGAAAGATCGCTGCCATCAATTTTGTTAGCAGGCTGAAAGGATTCCAGCCGCCTGACAAAGGTTTCTATATAAAACATAAGCTGGAGGCATGGGCCCGCGAGCAGTCCGCTGTTCGTAAACTACGAGCCCCCATAACATCCCCAATTCTGCCTCGAATAGTAGTGGTCCTAGGTGACGTTTGTTATAACGCCTCGAGGTCCAATTATTCCAAGCAATATATGCCATTATGTATTTGGGGGGTTTCAGGGTAAGCAAAGTGGTCTGCAATTCCAACAGGGATTCGACCAGGACTGCTTTTGATTTAGAAGACCTACAGGCAGTTCATCCACAAGTAATACTTCGGCTCCGTCGGTCAAAGACCGATCAAAGGGGGCGTGGTCAGAAGGTGGATCTGTATAAAGGAGGACCAGATAACATATGCCCCGTTTCCCAAATGTTAAAATATATGGCAATTAGACCAAAAATTACTGGACCGCTATTTGTTCATTTAACAGGTGCACCTGCCACAGCATATCAAGTTACAACTATCCTTCGAGCAGCCATAAAAAAGATTGGCCTTCCGGCTATGGATTTTGGATCACATTCTTTTAGCATTGGGGCAGCAACAATGGCAGCGGCAGCTGGCTTGCCTGAATCAGCGATCCAACGGGTCGGAAGATGGCGATCGAATACATATAAAAGATACATTCGACCCTACTACCGCTAACAAAACCCTGTTTGTTCCTACCAGGACCCAGGGCCGGTAGGTCTGCACGAGAGGAGGTGTGGATCATCGGCCACAGCCTCGTACGATGGGCAGAAGCAGCTGCAACAGCATCCAAATGGGGTTCACAGTTAGGTTTAAGTGATAAGGCACACATTCTATGGTTGGGTAAGAGTGGTCTGAGGTGGAAACAACTCCTCCCATTGTTGGGGAGTATGCGCCACCTCCCTCCACTGACAATTTTGGTATTACACCTGGGGGAGAACGATCTCCCCGACCGAAAGGGTATTAGCTTAATAATTAATATAAAGGAAGATTTGTTAACAATTAGGCAATGGTTTAAAGGGGTTAGAATAGTATGGACAGATTGGGTGCCCAGGATAAAATGGACCAGGGCCCAAAATCCAGGGAGGGTTGACAAGGCCAGGAAGAACGCTAATCGAGAACTTGGGAAATGGTGGAGGAGCTTAGGGGGAACTAACATCAGACTTGTAGGGATTGTATACAGGAGACCCAAACTATACAGGGATGATGGAGTCCACTTATCAGACCTAGGTAATGAAATGTACCTGGCAGCCTTGGCCGGTAACCTGGAGAATTTAATGTTTGATTAGGAGGTGGGGAGTGGGATGGTTCAAAGTTGACCAACCCTTAGTGGCAGGGGTCCAATATGCCAACAAGTTTAATAGGTAGGTTATTAAGTAGTTAGAGTCATCTCAGTAAGAGATGGGGAGATGATACACAGTGTAATGCAGGGCACAGCATGCTCTGTGATCACGCTCCCTGGAAGTGGTGTTTTAACCGGGGCCTGCAGGGACATGCGCTGTCTTCAGACATGGTGGACACCTCACTTCTTATTCAAACCCACAGTGGGTTGTCCCC